>CM071572.1:5163132-5178190 GCA_036426205.1 Ascaphus truei
TGGGCAGAGCGCGTGTTCAGGCGCACGGCTCCCCCTTATGGCCCGGGGGGGCCGTCAGAACACCAACCAAACAGGGACTGAAAAGCTGCTAGACCTTTAGGGGGCAGTTCTGTGTCGTAGTATCACTCCAGGAAAAAGGCAGCACACAACTCTGGTCATTAGGGGTGGACACGGGGGACCAAAGCGATGTTGTCACACTTCTTTGGGACAGATGAACCTCCCAGGGTTTGAGGGGCAAGAGGACCGTCCGATGATTGTTGCTGGCAACCTGCAATAGGGCGTTAGCGCGAGTATTACTGCCAGCATGAAGAGATATGTAACACCAATTTTACACATGGCTACATACACGATATACAGGTTAACTGCATATAAAACAGCTATACACATGCACGATACTATGTACAGTGTACCGGAAGTCCCAATAAACACATACATCCAAGCTTCGCACATTACATTATCTGCAAGATAGAGCACTACACTCAAGCACACAGCACAGTATCCACCAGCACATCAGACCCCACCTATTACCCCACAGAGCAACATGTACATCAGCAGAACAACGCCAGCAGTACACCGATATATAAACAGGACTACACGCGAATAAGTCCACACAGAACATACACACACACATATACAATGGCGACACACTTTATTGCGGCTCGGCTAGTCCCCGACGAATTCGAGGTTATACCCGGGTGTATTGAGGTTGTGACTGTTTTTCTGCCCGAGTGCAATTGATTATTTTCCTACGGGCCGGGACTTGAAGTCATTATATTCCCCTGGCTGCAAACTGCACAGTACATACTATATATATAACTGCATCAATTCATGAATTTTATGCCATCTGGTAGACACGACGAAGCATTGCCGCCTATAATCCTAATCATATCAGGTTAACAGATCAGCCGCCCGTCAGCCAGGCATGAACCCAGGCTGGGAAGGCAAACACAACGGGGCTTGTCAGAGGTGAGGAGCGGCGCATTCCAGGTATCTGCCAGGTACATACCGGGTATTTGCTCGAATAAAGTGTGTCGGTGCAGTACACACACAGAGCACATACACACACAGAGAGCACATACACCCGCACATATACAGTCACACAGCACATACACCCGCACATATAGACACACAGCACATACACCCGCACTTATACACCCCCAGACCACATATTCCCGCACATATACACACACTAAGCACATATGCCCGCACATATACAGTAACTGCAGATATAACGCATACACCCAAGCATACTGCACATACACCCGCACATATATAGTACCTACAGGTAGGGCACAGACACATACATACATACATACTGTATTCAGTACCTGCAGATAGAGCACAGGCACACATATTATACCTGCATATATACTGTAGTACCTACACATACACAGTAGCGGTGGATAAAGCACATACACCCTACGGCATATACCCACAGATAGACCACATACTCCCGCACATATACGGCATATACCCACAGATAGACCACGTACACCCACACATATATGGCATATACCCTCCCAAACCTGGCCCTACTACCTCCTTCCACATTACTGTTGGAACTACGACCATTCATCCAGTAGCCCAAGCACGCTGCCTAGGGGGTCACACGCGACTCCTCTCTCACATTCAAAGCATTTCTAAAACCTGTCGCTTTCTCCTCCGCAATATAACAAAGATACGCCCTTTCCTCTGTTGCTCGACTGCTAAAACTCTGACTCAGGCCATCATTCTCTCCCGTCTTAATTACTGTAACCTCCTGCTGTCCTGCCTTCCTGCCTCTCACCTGTCTCCCCTACAATCTATCCTAAACGCTGCTGCCAGAATCACTCTACTCTTTCCTAGATCTGTCTCAGCATCTCCCCTCATGAAATCCCTCTCCTGGCTTCCGATCAAATCCCGCATCTCACACTCCATTCTTCTCCTCACTTTTAAAGATTTACACTCTTCTGCCCCTCCTTACATCTCAGCCCTAATTTCTCGCAATGCACCATCCAGACTCTTTCTTCTCAAGGATGTCTTCTTTCTACCCCCTTTGTATCTAAAGCCCTCTCCCGCCTTAAACCTTTTTCACTGACTGCCCCTCACCTCTGGAATGCCCTTCCCCTCAGTACCCGACTAGCACCCTCTCTATCCACCTTTAAGACCCACCTTAAGACACACTTGCTTAAAGAAGCATATGAATAGCACTGTGGCTATTCTGAACACATGATACATAAAGCTTGGCCCCCTGCAGACGCACTTACCAGAACTCCCTCCTACTGTCTCTGTACGTTCTCCCTACCTACCAATTAGACTGTAAGCTCCTCGGAGCAGGGACTCCTCTTCCTTGATGTCTAAAGCACGTATTCCCATGATCTGTTATTTATATTATCTGTTATTTATTTGATTACCACATGTATTACTGCTGTGAAGCGCTATGTACATTAATGGCGTTATATAAATAAAGACATACAATACAATACAATACCCACAGATAGACCACATACACACACATACGGCATATACCCACAGATAGACCACGTACACCCACACACATACGGCATATGCCCATAGATAGACCTCGTACACCCAACATATACGGCATATACCCTCAGATAGACCACGTACACCCACAAATATACGACATATACCCACAGATAGAATACGTACACCCACACATATACGACATATACCCTCAGATAGACCACGTACATCCATACACATACGGCATATACCCACAGATAGACCACCTACACCCACACACATAGGGCATATACCCACAGATAGACCACGTACACCCACACATATACGACATATACCCACAGATAGACCACGTACACCCACACATATACGGCATATTCTCACAGATAGACCACGTACACCCACACATATACGGCATATACCCACAGATAGACCACATACACCCACAGCATAGCTGAGCTAACAGCCCCCACTGACACCCCGTAGACCCTGGACACTGACTGACCTACCACGGAATGACATTTGCTGAAATTAACATGGCTGTAACAGTGCGCACCCTGCACCTGTTCTGTGACGCGGCCCTCTGCGTATTGCTGTGAGTTTTAGATTAGACAGCAAGGAAAACGCCACACAACAGACTGCAAAAAAAAAGGCTCAAAAAGAAGCATCCAAGATATCTGCTCTCAAATAAGATAATCTTTACCAGGGGAGCGCAACTCCAGCCTCAAGGGCCCCCAACAGGTCAGCTGTTCAGGATATCCCTGCTTCAGCACAGGTAGTTCAATTGGTCCCTGCTACATCACAGGTGGCTCAATTTGTCCCTGCGTCAGCACAGGTGTCTCAATCAGTGGCTCGGTCTTCAACTGAGCCACTGAATGATCCACCAGTGCTGAAGCAGGGATATCCTTCAAACCTGACCTTAAGAACTGGAGTTGCCCACCCCTGTTCTATAATCACACATTGACCCTTTCATACATAAAACATGGGGCTTCATTCAGCATCTCTGTCTATAATATTGTTTCTCAAACCATCCCGGGGGACGAGCAGACACACCGCATTGTGGGAATAACCAGGGCATTTCTACGCAGTTGAATATATTTAGTTTATAAATACGAATCAGATCTTTATTGATAAAGCGAAAAACTCCACCTAACTTTCAGAGGGGAAATGTGTGTTCTGCTGGTCCGGTAACAGAGATGTGCACAGCTGTCACCTGAGGTCCCAAACCTGAGCAGCAGACCGCGGTTATTTGCAGACGGCGTCCTGCCTCACTCCGAGGTCACCACACATTGAGTTAATGTGTTTAACACGCTGGCATTCATTCAGGGCTTCAGATAGGGCTTTTGAGGGAGAGGAAGTGTGAGAGGATGCTACTAGAGTACCCAGTGACCTGAACACAGCTGAGGTAACTTGGGATATATGCTAATTTCGATATGCAAAATATATTCCTGTTGAAATTAGCATATTTTCCAGGTATCACAGGTGTGTTCAGGTTTGTGCACAGGTATCTCTCCCCATGTTGTATAAAGGAGTGTTTGGGAAGGTATGTATGTCACTGTGTACTGTACTAAAATATATCTCCGTCTCTCCTCTGCAACAAAAGCACTATTGTGGGGTATGGCTGAGAGTTACATCAATAAACAAACTCAAACTGGTTGGAGAATCACTTGCGAGTTGTGATTGTGAGTCATTGATGAAAGTCTCTCTTCTTTCCCCTGCCTCTCAGACACGCGACTCTGTGCATCTCGGGGATGTGATCTCAGCAAAGAAAAATTCCCATTGGGCCTTGATCCTGAATTCTGCTGCCATGCTCACAGGCCTCATGATCCTCATCTGTGCGTTTGCGTACAAGTACCATTGGAGATACTATGTCTTCCACAATTTGGATCATACAGGAACCAATTAACCTACAAGAGAATTCCAGCCATCCCACGTTAACCTCACCACACCTGTGCTCTATAACATGTGAACGAGGGGGTGCGAGGGCTTGCCATGCCTGGTACGGTTTAAAAAGGGAATATTATTGAAACGCTAGAAAATGTTTGTTTAATATTTTACTATATTAGAGATTTTTTTTGTGCTCCGTAATTATACCTCCCTCCTTTTTTTCCCTGTCTGTCAGGGAATCCAAAAATAGAGATCCAGACTTTAGCCGGGAATGTCGTGCTCCCTCTAAGTAAAGGGATCTGGGTGCTGCTTAGGCTCTATTGTATGTGATCATCATTACAGCAAAAACCAACAAACCCTGGGGAATCCCCAGAGAAAAGGAGATCCGAGGACAGCGAGCACCAAGTGTTAATATGACATTGATATCAAATGAATGTGTCTGGGAATACATGTTACAATGTATTAAAATGTATCCTGATTTGTCTTAGGGTTTAAACCATGCGGGTTAATGTCGTTTCTTTGAACCCTCTCTGAGCTAAGTTGTTGTTAGTTCCTCTTTCGGGGGGGGCCCATGAAGTTCCATATGTAGTGTAAAAGTCACCGGCTTGTATAAGGAATATTAGCTGAGTCATTTCATTTCATTTATGTATCCCATAATAATGCTTTAACTCAATGTGTTCATATTCATATTTTGTTTACGTAGTGATGACACGCAACCTCATATAGGGGGCGTGAGCTTAGTATTTTGTGTATAAATAAGGCCTGTATGCCACCATGTCGTTGGGAGAGTTTTATTTTGAAACTCTCCTCTGCGTGTGCACCGTACACTGCAATAAACTTATTTGTCATTCTGCAAGACATATCCTCAGACTTGTGTTTTTTATTCACAACTTTCACAGATGGCGCACCGAATAGGAATCCAAAAATACCGGAAACTGAGCACCTGAAAAAAAACACTCCTCGGTCACTCAAATCTGAGCGCTCGTAAGAATCAAGGTAAAAGGCACCTTTTGAGGAAAGCCTTAGTTTAAAAAGTTGTTTTGAGTGGTGTGTAGAGAGATGTGTTTTGAAGGGTGTCTCATTCTGGTTGACAGGTTTACCTAGCAGTTTCAAATAAGTTTATTTGTCTGTTCCTGTATCCATTTTAAAGTTTTATAGATGTTAAGTTTTATTGTGATTCCGGTGAGAGTCCCGTTAAAAGTTTTGGTGTTTTGGTGATGAAGGTGAGTGTTTGTATGTTTAAGGGATTGTTTTTCAGACTGTCCTGGGTTGTGATAAATATTTTTGTTGTCTGAGCAGGAAGGGTCCCTGATTGTACATTTGCTCTGTTTTGTCATTAACATACCAAGTGAGTTTATTTATGGATATCTGTTTAGAAGGTCTTATCTGTATCCATGTTATAAAAGTATAAGGTTTATCAGGACTGGGTTGGACCCGCTGAAGTAAAATAAGTGTTTTCTTGGGTATAGTTATGGTGAAAAAATCAGAACAATAACATGCCAAAAGAGTTGTACGCAATCAGCTTGCGCTGATTATTGTATCAGGAGTATTGTACAGGTCAATTAAATGTGATTACTGTAACAGGAGAATAATGGGAAACCAAAGTTCTCAAAATTTGCCGTTAGAGGTTGTGTGTCTGTAGACAAAAATAATAAAGAATGGATACAGAGAACAAGAAGAGACAATATAAATATGTTTTGTTGGCCAATGAAAAATACATGCAAGTTCAATGAAAAAACACATGCAAGTCCCAGTGAAAAATATGCCACCCCAATGAAAAAAGTTTGTTTGCAATAAATTACTATGGAAGGAAGCGTGAACCTATGGGCAGCCGCACCGGTTTTCTTATTCGTAAGAATGCAAACGCAAGGGCTCATAGTGGAACCTTCTAACTTTCAGTAATCCCTGTGTGTCTGTGGCAGTATAAATCTTTGGATTTTATGAGGTTTTTGTGGCTAAAGTCAAGCATGGCATGACCGGCTAGCGGACGCCGCACAAAACAGGTGTGAACTTACTGTATAAGCTTATCCTTCCATTTCCCCACATGTAATAAGTGGTTATAAATCATTTCCTGATATAAACTCAAGTTCGGTGCCGGCAAGTAAAATTGTTGCGCCCTTAATGGAGAGTGGCTAGATGGATTTGATACCCTAATGAATTTTTCCTGAATGATTACCTGTGTGAAAGATAAACCATACTAAGTATCACGTATGCACAAATCACCATCCAAAAACTTGCAAGTATGTACAAAAACATGAATATTATTTGCTCACAATGAAATCAAATGTCTGCAAAGAAAGAGAATCGGAATCGCAGCAGCACAGAGCGTGCCCCCACCTTTTTTTCCAGCGCGAGGAATGTGCTAAAATACGAAAGTTAACTCAAAAGCTCTGGAGCATCAGAGTAGTTTTAAATTCAGGTTATTTATGAGAATAAAGAAAGAGAAGGGAACTTTTATTAATATAGTTGCAGGGTGAAATTGTTTAGTAATAGGGGAGAAATGTCTTTCTTTTATTTGTTCGTTATTTTTGTGATGTTGTTTGGCTGTGTATGAGAGAAGTTTTTTTGTATTATGTGTTCTGTATTGTGTTTAACCAGTAAAAACACATTTCAATTTTATTTCTATAGGATTAGGATATGTTTGGGAATATTTTGTGTTTAAAAATGCGGGTAAAAGCTCACAAGCATTGTTTGAAGTATATATTGTATTGTATGTTTTTATGTATATAACACCATTAATATGCACAGCGCTTCACAGGAGTGGTGCACATCGTAATCATATAGGTAGCAAATGGTAAAGGTAAGAGGTCATGGAATAAGTAATCCAGACATAAAAGTAACATTAAGGAAGAGAAGTCCCTGCTCTGAGGAGCTTACAATCTAATTGGTAGGTAGGGAAAGCATACAGAAACAGTAGGATTTGATTAGAAGCCAGGAGAGGAATTTCAGGAGGGGAAACGCAGAATCAGAGGTTAAAGAGTAGAGTGATTCTGGCAGCAGCGTTTGGGGATAGTTAGTAGGGAAGACAGGTGAAAGTCAGGATGGCGGGATAGCAGGGGATTACAGTTATCAAGATGGGAGAGAATGAGGGTCTGAATCAGAGTTTTTAACAGTTGAGCAACAGAGGAACAGGTGTATCTTTGTGATATTGTGGAGGAAAAAGCGACAGTTATAGAAATGTTTTGAAGGAAAGAGGAGAATATGAGAGAGGAGTTGGGAGTGACCCCTAAGCAGTGTGCTTGGGCTACTGCATGGAAGAGACAAGAATAATGTGGAAGGAGATAATAGGGTCAGGTTTGGGAGGAAGTATGAGGAACTCTATTTTTGCCATGTTAAGTTTAAGGCAAAAAAGGGCCTTCCAGGATGAGATAACAGAAGGACATTCAGAAACTTAAGTTTGTACAGCAGGTGTAAGGTCAGGGGTTGAAAAGTAAATGTGTGTGTCGTCAGCATAGTGGTGATATTTAAACCCAAGAGAGGTTATTAGGTCAACTAGAGAGAGTGTGTACAGAAAAAAGAGAAGAGTGTGGTCCACAGAGGCAAATGCTTCAGAGAGGTGGAGTAATATGAGCAGAGTGTAATGACCTCTGTCTTGGGCAGCATATAGGTCATCAGTTATTTTAGTGAGAATTGTCTCCATGGAGGGAGCAGTGCAGAAGTCAGATTGTAGAGGGTTAAGGAGAGAATGGGTGTTGAGAAAATGGAGCAAGTAAGAGAATACAAGACAAGTTCAGTAGTTAGAAAGACAGATAGGGTCAAGCTTGCTATTTTTGAGTCATGGTATAACTATTACATGTTTTAAGGAGAATGGAAATGTAGCAGATTAGAGGGAGAAAGGAGATCAACAGTGATGGTGACACTCTCTTTTGAGACAGTGGAAAAAGAGTCAAGGAAAGCAGGAAGAGAGTAGAAAGCAAAGTAGGGTAGGAGGAAAAAGAGGGAATGTTCTGGTGTATGGATTCAACCTCTTTTTTAAAATAGTCAGCAAAAGTCCTGAGGTGAGATGAAGGAAGAGTTAGTGTGGGTTAGACTTGTGAGTGTTGATTAATGGAAAGAAATAGGTTTGTGTAGCTTGAGAAAGGACAGAATTGCAACAGGATAGCATAAATTTGTAGTGAATGAAGTCAGTGAAACTATGAAAGTTCAAAACAGAAGACATTTAAAAAGAACTGAGTGGAGGGAGATAGCATGAGCGTGTGGAGTTATTTGTGTGTTAAGAAGTTATATAAACCTCAGCTATATAAAAGCCAGTTGGTTAATTTTTGAGAGGCCATAAAAAAATGTAGTTCTTAGGGCTCTGGATAAAGCTCCATGTATTTAAACTTTAAGCAAAAGTTCCAATCCAATAATTATTATTTTTCAGGAAGAAGCTGTTGTGTGCCGTTATCTTATCTGTTCAGGGTCAATTGGCGAAACGCCCAGAAACAAAATGGCTTTTTGCCTGGAAACAAGCTTTGAAAATCTTTTTTTTCCTTTAGTCAGATGAATATGCAGAGTGTCTTTAAAATTATAAAACTGACCATGTGCTCAGCACTGTGCAAAGACATTATATAAAGCAAGACATTAGTGTGAAGTCCTATACAAAATCTTTGTCTATTAACTGAATATGTGATAACTTTTAACCATTTATTTTTTCCAAAGGTGTCCATAAGCAGTGGTTATTGTCAAAATTGCTATGTAATCTAGAATGGGTTTGCCAGGAAGTGGTGAATTTGGGAGTCACCTCTCATTTGTGGGTGTGTCTTGTGCATAGGGTTAAATACAGGGGCTACATAGTTGCAAAAGCAGTTACATAAGTGAATAAGATATGCATTACATACAAGGCATTTCAAATTTTTTAGCAGAATAGTTACAGTGGAGTGTTTGGGGTAAAAGCCAGATAGGGATTGGCTAGGGAAATTTGTATGGGTAAAATAATTGATTAATTGGGGGTGAATATTTTTCCATGATTGTGGATAGTATTGGGAGAAGAGAGATTGGCCTGTAGTTTGAGATAGTGTTTTTTGTCCCCACTTTTGAAGATTGGGACAAACTCTGGCGGTTTCCCAGGTCTTAGGGATATGGCCTGCAGACATCATAGAATTAATTATGGAAACAAGTGGTTTGGCAAGGGATGAGGCCCCAAAGTTTCAGGAACTTAGATTGTATCAAAGTCAGGTTCACAGTGGCTACTTAGGTTAATTTGAGGAACGAATTAGGAACATTAATAGGGAATACCTCTGTCTATATACGGATGCTAAGACAGGAGTAAACACATTGATACAAGAATTTATTCCTAGGTATAAATTATCTCCCTATGAGACACATATGGGATGACGTATGACTATCAGCAGTCCAAAGGAACGAATTTAGGACCATGTTATTGGTAATAAAACAATAAGTTGTGTGCAACTAATACATTTTTTGAGTCTCTCTAGGCAAAGTTGAAAGTGCACCTACTCGAGATGGGGTTAATAGTCACATTTTACCTGCGCAAGCATGCTCTTCATCCCAGGTGAAAAGGCCTAAAGTAACCACCAATACAGCAAGTAAAGTGTCAGAGTTCTTTTCCTGGACCCAAAGCACGTAAAGCTCGTTCCAGCTCCACCAAACGTTCCAGCTCCACCAAAGACCAAAGTCACCTAAAGCACAGGCGCAGCAAGTTAACGTCTTGCCGAGTCAAAACTCTAACCGTTAACCAACGAGGAGAATAAGACACCAGGCTAAGGCCCGGTTTTATCAGAACATTTCATTTTTTCATTTTTTCAAAGACTCAATATTTTTATTCTTTAGAGTGTGTTTAAGTTAGAAATTTAAGGTGTATGTACAATTGAGCCTTGATGGGAGGATTGGTTTCCTGGAAACGTGGAGTGTGAAAGCTCTTGTATGTGTTTTGGCAGTACTCATCACTCTCTATGTATGTGTCATGTGCAGCAAAACTTTGATCCAGAAGTGTGTTGCACCTCCACCGAAAGGAGGGGGTCACCCAGGGGCGTGTGTCAGCCACAAGGAAAGGATCATAAGTCAGCCATGTTGACCATCGCAGACATCGTCTGTTCTGATATTCTGAGTGAATGATGTGCAGGGGTGATGATCATGCATTTCGCTTCCAGATACCAAACCCCCTCAATTCTCAGTAATAGAATGTTGTGATGATTCTGAAAATGTATGATGATAGAGATAGATGCAATTTCCTTTATCTAGCAACTGCATATCCAAAGAAAGGTTGCTTGCATAAAATAAGGTTTTTAGTATCATGTGTATAATTTCTGTATTTTCCCATTTTTTAAGGGAACCTCTTTAAAGGGTGTATCACACACTAGGAACAAGAATCAATTTATGGGTCAAGTGTCTCCACCAACCAATGAAACCTGTGTAAAAATGTATGTTTAGTCAGATAACAATTTACAGGAAGGATGTGGCCTTCATTTTGCAGTTTTTCATTTCATCATTAAACCAAGAACAGGTTCAGATTAGGCTTATGGCCTTACAAAACAGAATTGCTTTAGACTATATTTTAGCTTCAAAAGGAGGGGTATGTGCTTTGATTAAAGACAATGTTGTGTTTTTATTCCAGATCACTGTAGCAATGTGCAGCATGAACTAGATGAAATACAAGAGATTCAAAAAAGGCTTACAAAGGGAAGTGACAGAATATCACACTTGGGGTTAGGTGGATGGCTTAAATCACTTGGCGCAAAATTTATGAATGCTTTGGTGTGTTTGGGGGTGTTACTTGTTGTCATATGTGTGTGTCACGTGTTGCAAAGGTATGATCCACAAGTGTGCGACCCCCTCCCCCAATCTGATGCCACTCTTTACAGATGCCAGAAACAGCAGTCCCTTGAAGAAAGAAGATGCCGACCACAGTTATTCAACTCCAAAAGACATATTGGCCGCAGCGCCTTACGAGACTATGACAGTGAAGGGCACGCGCCCTTGTCCTCTGAGTTATCCCTGGACTATCATCATAAACTTAATTCTCAAAAGCTATGTTTTAAGAATAAAAAAAGGAGGGAGTGATAAAGTGAGAATATGACGTAAGGGGGAGTTCTGACATAACAGCACTGGGATCTAAACCGCCATTTTGAGTCAGCATCCATCTTAGGTGCTTGATATTGTCTATTGTCTGTATGAAAGTTGGTATGGACGTTAGTTTAAAAGACATTTTTTCTGCTGAAGTTCCAATTGATATTAAGCTGTTCAGCTAACTACAAAAAGACGTTGAAGTGGGGAGAAAAAGCGCAAATGTTATGAAAATAAGAGACAGATAGGCACTGTCTTGCATTCGGAGGGGGGGGGGGGGGGTTCCATGAAGTTCCGTATGTAGAGTAAAAGTCACCGGCTTGTATAAGGAATATTAGCTGAGTCATTTCATTTAGGCATCCCATAATATTGCTTTAACTCAATGTGTTCATATTCATATTTTGTTTACGTAGTGACGACACGCAACCTCGTATAGGGGGCGTGGGCTTAGTATTTTGTGTATAAATAAGGCCTGTATGCCACCATGTCGTTGGGAGAGTTTTATTTTGAAACTCTCCTCTGCATGTGCACCGTACACTGCAATAAACTTATTTGTCATTCTGCAAGACATATCCTCAGACTTGTGTTTTTTATTCACAACTTTCACATAACTTCTTTCATATAGCACTTTTCCCCTAACAGGACTCATTGGAACTCTGCAGTCACAGTCCCTGCCTAGATGAGCTTACAATGTATCTTTTTGGTGCACAAGGAGTTACAGTGACTTGCCCAAGGTCACAGGGACCCGACGCCAGGAATTGAACCAGGTGCCCCTGATTGCTTCAGTGGTACAGTGTGTGTCGATACTCACCAAGCCACTTCGTCTTCCCAATAAGGTGACGATAATGTAAGATCCCCCACAGCTCAATTATCGCACTCTCCATGTACCATCTTCTTCTTGAGCACTGTTCTCTTTCAGCGCCCGTGCTCCTCCGGTGGGCGTCTTCCCCTGTTGTCCCTAGTTTATTGGGTTTTCTAAGGATTGTGGGAATGGGGACGACACTGATTCATAACATTACCCTGCCTGTGTTTTTCACTATTCATTGATGCTGTTGATTAAAAGTGGAGGCTTCTCCTTGTGCTTCCCTGATTTGAATTGCGTTTTTTGGAATGCTCTGGGGGGGGAGCGGGGAGGGGGCGGGTTGGGGGGGGGGGGGGTTGTGGTGGTGGGGGGGGGGGTGTGTGGTAATGAGTCTTTTCCTCTCACAGTTGCACTACAAAGTTGCCTTGGTACTCACCATGTTGACCCCCAATATAGTAGCGTCGTATATATAGTACAGGGGCGGCTAACTCCAGTCCTCAAAGGCCACCAACAGGTCAGGTTTTCGGGATATCCCTGCTTCAGCACAGATGGCTCAATCAGTGGCTCAGTCTTTATATACATATATATATTTTTTTAACTCATATTGAAAGTTGTTACTTTTTATTTTCGCTTCTGCTTCGTCTCTGTTTCGTAGCTGGGAGATTTTGATAAATAACCAACGTAAGTCACAATACAGGTCATTTAACTGCAAATCCGGGGCGCTGGGACTATAGGACTATTGTTGTTTTGCACATCTATTATCCCTTTCAAATAACCCCCAATATGTAACGCCACATTTTGGCTAAACAGGGACAGTGATAGGAGTTCCCTGACAGTGATAAGAGTCCCCTGACAGTGATATGAGTCCCCTGACAGTGATAAGAGTCCCCTGGCAGTGATAAGAGTCCCCTGGCAGTGATAAGAGTCCCCTGGCACTGATAAGAGTCCCCTGGCAGTGATAACAGTCCCCTGGCAGTGATAACAGTCCCCTAGCAGTGAATGGGTTAACGTGCTGAAATCTTACCAAAAGCAAATGACAAAAGGCTGGGGAGAGAAACACAGAATAGCACTTTGAGACACAACATAAATTACTCAGGGGCATTAATATTTTAATACCGATTATTCAATTTCTTCTCCACAATGTCCCAGAACCAAGACATGGCAAACAAAGCAAAGTGTCCCAAATAACTCCAGCAGCATGACTACCTATTGTGCCATCTATCTCAGGAAACAGTCAGAGAAAAGGCAGCGCTCGATTCGATGTCCAGGCCCGTGAACGGCCTTTCATCCGGTGAGTGTGGGCCCGAAACCGCTTGCTGTGCCGTACGCTCCTTGTCTGAATGAAGATCACTTTTGTGTTGGGATGGAGCAGCGAGCGCTGCGGTTAAAGACACCGGGCTCTTCCCCACAACCATTAAACTGATTGCCGGGGGGAGAGCGCGGGGCCTCTGTAACTCTTACCTTCTCCTCCCGGCATCTTGTCTCCTCCCGGCACCTCCCCATGCATGGTCCCATCACTATGGCTCCACGACGTCAAATGGCGTCGCATTGCAATGACAGCAGGACGTCACGGTGCCGCGCGGCATCACGTCGCCATGATGCCATTTAACGTCGCAGAGCTTTAATGACAAGAGCATACAAGGGGAGATGCCGGGAGGAGAAGAGATGCCGCCGGAGAAGGTAAGAGTCGAGGCCCCGCAGATATCACTGCGCCGAACCCCGCAAACATCCCATCCGGCCCTGGCGGCCACGCTATATAGGGTTAAGCACCTCTCCTGCTGAAGATATTTTGACTCCGTGCTGTGGTACAGTGTCTTTTAGTCCCCTATTGCTTTCTAGAACTATTTAAGAAAACGGCACACGACTTGGCTCTTTGAAATCACTTTTCCGAACCCCAATTGATTCTTCGCTCCACCTTTGGAGTTTTTAGAAAATGCATTGGAGCAGGGTTCCCTCTGTGTATGCTACGCAAGACATTGAGATAGATAGATAGATAGATAGATAGATAGATAGATAGATAGAATCTCCTCGTGTCTATTAATTAGGGTTGCCAGGTGTCCAGTATTGAACCGGACTGTCCTGTATTTGGACACTCTGTCCACTAAAAAATTAGTGGTAATACTGGACATGTACTGTATGTGTATACCGGTATTACCTCTCTGGACATAGTGACCTGACCGGCTTGGGGGGCCGCGGGATTTCTCAGAGCAGAGAGAGAGCAGGGCTGTTACTAGGGGGTTGGGCAGCTTCCTCCATCCTGATTGGCTGCTGCTGGATAATGAAGAAAAAAGATAAGCCGGCGCCAGTCCAAACCGTGATGTGTAAAGTCCAAATCAAGTCCTTTAGTAATGGTGATGAGCAAAGTGCAGATTTCTTCCAAAACGTGACGTGATATGTGGAAAAATAAATAAAAGAGAATTATGGTGCAGTATGTCAGATTGAGGACATAAAAACATATAACACTAACAACATTAAACAAACAAGACAGACTCACAACATTAACTAGCCAGACAAAAATTAATAAAAAGCTATTTAATAACAACTAATGCAGATTCTGGATAATATCACACACTGATCCGGGGGGGCAAAATCGTTGCCCTACTCACAGGATGCAGGATATTTGAAAGCAGTAGGACTGGAAGCACTTTCTTTAGATCCAAGATGGCGACCGGAGCTCACTCTCTGGCGTCCCCACGTGTGGCAGATGCTGTATGGAGCTCCTAGAGGGTCTGGATCAGTGATGCTGCTACGCGTGTCTCTCGTGTCTCTCTCCCTCTGCCGGTTTCAAATTCTCCTTCTCTCCTGTACCCAGCTTTGCAGTGTACTCTCCACGAATAATCAGCTTCTAAAAACAAGTCTTCCCAACGCGTTTCATGCGCATGCGCGCACTTTTTCAAGGGA
>CM071572.1:5178249-5212515 GCA_036426205.1 Ascaphus truei
GGTGTGCAAAAGTGCGTGCATGCGGAAACGCGTGGGAAGACTTGTTTTTAGAAGCTGATTATTCGGGAGAGGACACTGCAAAGCTGGGTACAGGAGAGAAGGAGAATTTGAAACCGGCGCAGAGAGAGAGAGAGAGACACGAGAGACACGCGTAGCAGCATACTGATCCAGACCCTCTAGGAGCTCCATACAGCATCTGCCACACGTGGGGACGCAGGAGTGGCTCCGGTCGCCATCTTGGATCTAAAGAAAGTGCTTCCAGTCTAATGCTTTCAAATATCCTGCATCCTGTGAGTAGGGCAACGATTTTTGCCCCCCGGATCAGTGTGTGTGATATTACCAGAATCTGCTATTAGTTGTTATTAATAGCTTTATATTTTTGTCTGGCTAGTAATTGTGAGTCGTTCTTGTTGTTTTAATGTTGTTAGGTGTATATGTTTATGTCCCAATCTGACATACTGCACCATAATTTCTTTTATTTATTTTTCCAACATATCACGTCACGTTTGGAAGAAATCTGCACTTTGCCCTCACCATTACTAAAGGACTTGATTTGGACTTTAAACGTCACGGTTTGGACTGGCGCCGGGCTTATCTTTTTTCTTCGCCTAGTTACTGACTGTACAGTCAGTTTTGTCTGGCTGCCAATTCATCTTATATTATTATTACTATTATTATAATATTGTATATTTAGCGCTGTTTGCACCGTCTTTTCTGTCTTTGCTGCGGGATAATGCAGCCAATCAGGAGAAGTGTCAGGAGCCTAGGGATGTGGCCAAGGAGAGGAGGAACAGCATGGAGCGGAGAGAGGTGAGAGAGGTGTGTGTCTCAAGTGCGTCACACCTCTCACCATTGTGTCCAGTATTTTTGTTGACGCCACTGGCAACCCTACTATTGATAGATCACATTTTCCTACATAAAGCCGTCCTGCTCCCAAGTGGCAAACGTCCTTTAGGGAATGGCATTTCTTTCGAGATGTAAGAGAATGAGAAATATACTAACTGGATCCCACTCTACCTTTGCCAATCAATAAAAAAGGGAGCAAGCTCTGATTACATTACAACACTCCAGAATTAGCATATATTTGGTTCTCTCCGTTCCTTGCGAAACGAGACTTGGATAAGGTTTAGAACAAGAGAGGTAAACGTTTTGGAAAGTATTATACATCATTATTCAGAATGCTGATATTCAGTCATTGGGAAAACCAACTCAACGTCGTGCAATCATATCATGGTGTTCCACCCTGTCCAGATTTTAAACAATTATGGATTTATTGTCCAATTTTTAGAAGTGAAACTTCTTAGGTGGCACCTCATTCGTAATGGGACAAAAATGCATTGTGGAGACAGAAAATGAAATGGATGTGACGTCATGAAGTAAGTACTGACGTTGAGGACCGGTGTGTTAAGGCTCAGCCCGAGCCCAAAACTGACATGAGACCCACCGCCCAGCATAAAAATCACATGCGGCGGCGGCGGAAGCTGCGGTGCCGCTCTAACGTCCGCCCTCCCCCCACATGCCCGCTGACGTACTAAATTGTGATGGTACAAACCAGCATCGTGGAGACGCAAAGTGGAACGGTTGACATGACGTCAGCGCTGGCGATGAAGCTGTCAGCCACGCAGTTACCTACATGCCCCAGTCCATCTCAGTGCAGACATTAGCGGCGCGTCTGCCATCACATACACATTCACAACCGGCAGCCATCCCTCAACGCATGCGCAGAGGCTCTGTCCATAGCCAGCGAGAGCCGTCCCCCTCAAAGCATGCGCAGGAGAATAATACAGGCCGGTGCACAAGCAGGAGTCTCCGGGCGATAGGAGAAGAAGAACCGAGGTGTAGAGCTACAGGAAGGGTACATAATTCTTTCACTCCGGCTTTAGTCATAATCTTTATTGCTTTCTCATCTTTTTTCTGTATCTCTCTCTCTGGACATAGTGACCTGACCGGCTTGGGGGGCCGCGGGATTTCTCAGAGCAGAGAGAGAGCAGGGCTGTTACTAGGGGGTTGGGCAGCTTCCTCCATCCTGATTGGCTGCTGCTGGATAATGAAGAAAAAAGATAAGCCGGCGCCAGTCCAAACCGTGATGTGTAAAGTCCAAATCAAGTCCTTTAGTAATGGTGATGAGCAAAGTGCAGATTTCTTCCAAAACGTGACGTGATATGTGGAAAAATAAATAAAAGAGAATTATGGTGCAGTATGTCAGATTGAGGACATAAAAACATATAACACTAACAACATTAAACAAACAAGACAGACTCACAACATTACTAAAGGACTTGATTTGGACTTTACACGTCACGGTTTGGACTGGCGCCGGCTTATCTTTTTTCTTCGCCTAGTTACTGACTGTACAGTCAGTTTTTGTCTGGCTGCCAATTCATCTTATTATTATTATTACTATTATTATAATATTGTATATTTAGCGCTGTTTTGCACCGTCTTTTCTGTCTTTGCTGCTGGATAATGCAGCCAATCAGGAGAAAGTGTCAGGAGCCTAGGGATGTGGCCAAGGAGAGGAGGAAACAGCATGGAGCGGAGAGAGGTGAGAGAGGTGTGTGTCTCAAGTGCGTCACACCTCTCACCATTGTGTCCAGTATTTTTGTTGACGCCACCTGGCAACCCTACTATTGATAGATCACATTTTTCCTACCATAAAGCCGTCCTGCTCCCAAGTGGCAAACGTCCTTTATAGGGAATGGCATTTCTTTCGAGATGTAAGAGAATGAGAAATATACTAACTGGATCCCACTCTACCTTTGCCAATAAAAAAGGGAGCAAGCTCTGATTACATTACAACACACTCCAGATTAGCATATATTTGGTTCTCTCCGTTCCTTGCGAAACGAGACTTGGATAAGGTTTAGAAACAAGAGCGTAAACGTTTTGGAAAGTATCTATACATCCATTATTCAGACATGATGATATCAGTCATGTGGGAAGAACCAACTCAACGTCGTGCAATCATATCATGGTGTTCCAACCCTGTCCAGATTTTAAACAATTATGGTATTATTTGTCCAATTTTTATGAAGTGAAACTTCTTTAGTGGCACCTCATTCGTAATGGGACAAAAATGCATTGTGGAGACAGAAAATGAAATGGATGTGACGTCATGAAGTAAGTACTGACAGTTGAGGCCAGGTTGTGTTATGGCTCAGCCCGAGCCCAAAACTGACATGAGACCCACCCGCCCAGCTAACCTAAAAATCACATGCGGCGGCGGCGATAGCTGCCGGTGCCGCTCCTAACGTCCGCCACTCCCCCCACATGCCCGCTGACGTACTAAATTGTGATGGTACAAACCAGCATCGTGGAGACGCAAAAGTGGAACGGATATGGACATGACGTCAGCGCTGGCAGATGAAGCTGTCAGCCACGCAGTTACCTCCATGCCCACAGTCCATCTCAGTGCAGACATTAGCGGCGCCGTCTGCCATCACATACACATTCACACCGGCAGCCATCCCCCTCAACGCATGCGCAGAGGCTCTGTCCATAGCCAGCGAGAGCCGTCCCCCTCAAAGCATGCGCAGGAGAATACTCAGGCCGGTGCACAAGCAGAGGTCTCCGGTGCGCATGCGCAGAAGCCTCTGGAGCTCGGCAGCGTGTCGCACATAGGCAGCAGCAGCACCAGAGGAGAATAGGACACGGAGCGCAGACCAGCCACCCGCACCCACATCCAGTGTGTCACACACACAGTCACACACACACCCTGTGTCACACACACAAACACACGCACTCACAGACACACACTGTCACATGCACACACTGTCACACGCATACGTCACACACCCACACTGCCACACACGCACGCACACAGAGTCACACGCACACACACAGTCACACGCACTCACACGCACACTCACAAAAGAGGAATTCACGCTTAGTGCAAATAGCAAATACAGGGGATGTGTGCCGAGCACGCACCTTCTAAGTCAAATGTATTTGCGTTTTGTCAATGACATTGTATTTTGATTTTTAATTAAAACATCACCAACACAAATACAATTTCTGTGACAAAAGTCAAAAAGTTTCACTTACTATGCGCGTGCTCAGCACACACAGCTTTTTTTTTTTTTTTTTTTTTTTTTTTTTTTTTTAATTCCAGTGTTGAGAATCAAAAACAGTTGAATTCAAAGCCGGCTCACTGTGACCGTGTCAGAGACGTCAACCTCACAACCTACTCGGAAATGTAATTAGACTACACATGCTTCACCATAAATTATTTACACTTTTCTATTTACATATTGAGGTCACGGAGCCCAGGCAGCAAACCTGAGCAGGGGCCTTGTGAAGCATTTCTTTGATTCACATATTTATACATGGTTATTTATGAGCTGTCACTGAACATGAAAGCAGAGGGGGCCCATTTAGTTCAATATTTGCAAGGTTATTCCCTTAGTTGTAAAGATGATGTGGTTGCTGCTATTTAGGTGGATCCTACATAATGCAAAAGGTCGTCATTAAAAAGCATGGCGTGGGGGGGGCTTCCGGTGACGTCACGAGACATGGCCGCGTTCTAGGAGTATAGTAGATACATTAATAGCGGGTAGGGCAGGCTAATTGGTAGACTAGATGTGCCAAATAGCTGGTACCTGACTTTTCAATGTTCCTTTGTGAATGTCCTTAGTGGGTTCGATCCACAGAGTCCATAGTTCTCTAATTTTTAGACGAACTACCCTCAAAAAGTCTTCATTATAGTCAAATGTAGTACAGTAGGGCCCGGCTTATTGGCGTTTCGCTTCTCGGCGATCCGCCAATACGGCGGTACCGAGAAGGGGGCCGCCATGTCTGCACATACGCCAAAGGGGGGTGGCCGAGGTCTCGCATGCGTAGAAGGGGGAGCGGTCGAGGTCGCGCATGCGCAGAACAGGGGAGCAGCCGAGTTCGCGCATGTGCAGAAGGGGGTGCTGCCGAGGTCGCGCATGCGCAGAACAGGGGAGCGGCCGAGTTCGCGCATGCACAGAAGGGGTAGCAAAGACGGAAAATCGCCGGTGGACATAGCAAATGCTATGTTCCGCTTTTTGCCGATTTTTGCTTTCCAGCGGTGGCCTAGACCGGAACCCACCGTATGAGTGGGGCCCGGCTGTACGTGTAATGTGAGTATTCACATTCTTATTATATGGGATCTTCCAACATACAACCATCACCTCCATGATCAAAAGAACGCCAAGTTTTTTTACACACAGATTTCCTATCTGACTGCATCAGCCTCAATTGCACAATTTTAGATTAGTTTCTGTCTTATGTATCCATTCTGTAGTTGGCTGTAGAACATGTTACTGCCATAGGGATAAATAATGATAACAATAAAGCATTGTTATGACTGTGGAAGAAATGAAAGCCAGTGAATAACTTTCATTGGCTCCACTTCTCACAATATATTTTTGAATACCTCCAGGCGTACATTTTTTCCTTTCTATCCCATCCAAAGCTGATGAGATGAAGTGCTGTTATTAAGCAAGCGTGCCTTGCAATGTAGAAACTGCAGAACAAGTCATCTTGGTCACAATTCAAGGGAGGCCCGTGGAGCATCATTAAACTGAATCAATTCAACGCGATTAAGTTACTCAGCTGAAATGTCTTGCATAAACCTTGTGGTACCGCTGTCAGAAAGAATTCCAATTTAAAAGCCTTGACATCCAGATTGATGGGCGATGCCCCACTCTGAGTGGCTGGGTCGTTGTGAGCGCTGAGAAGCCCAAGCAGGATCTCCTATTGGTAAGCTGGATGGCTGAGATGAAATGTGAAAATTGGAAAATGACAAGCAGGGAGGCAGAGAAGAGAAAAAAAAATAACGTCTGCATGCCGGCAGACAGACTTAGAGGATAAAGAACAGAAAAAAGAGCCTAAAGCTGGCAAGAGCTGGAAAAAAATGAGATTAAAGTCAAACAAAGAGGAACAGACCAGAAAAAAAAGCAGAACAATCAAAGGGGAAAAAATGGGCAATGAGCCAGGAATATGATTTGTATTTATTCCTCTCATTTCTATTTCCTCGTCCTCTCCTCCTTCTGTCTGTGTCTGATATGCCTGATCTTTTCGGGGGGAATTATAAGTGCTATTATTCTGTATTGTTAAAAATATGTAGACGGCGAAACTTGTTTCCCGTAGAAGCAGATTTCCTCCTGCTAAGTAGGCCCACGCGGTTACCCTTAAAACTCAATGAAATGACGTTCTTCATGTGCGTAATGCATTTCTAATACATAACGGGACACATTTACTAAGCTATGTTATTCCATGTGACACATTTCACCATCACCCCCACAAGACGCCTTTCAACCCATGCACGTGAACAGCTATGAAGGGGACTAATCATTCATCTGGGGCACCACTCAAAACACCTTCTGGAACCAGAACATATTGACTTGAATGTGCTTTAAGGCCACTATATTTACTAAACAGTGTCTGAAAGTGCCTTATGGAGTAGCACTGCTTAGTAAACATGGCCTAGTGTGTCTGTTGGCTCTAGATATAAACACGGCTAACCCTTTGAATTCATATCACTACGCCAGTGACCCATTGATGCACAGAGAGACACTGGTGTTGGCCTTCTCTGGGTTTTTGTTTCTGATTTCTTGGGAGTTAATGGGATAACCGGCTTTGACCCTTGGAGGTTCATACACGAAAGAGTATTCCTAGATATCTACGTAGGACAGGGGTGGGGAACCTTTTTTCTGCCAAGGGCCATTTGGATATTTATAACATCGTTCACGGGCCATACAGACACAGACAGGCAGGCACACGGCAGGCACACAGCAGGCATGCAGGCACACAGAACCCCGCCCCCTACCTCTGGTAGTTGCTGCTGCTAGGGGGGATCGTGTAGGGCAGATGCTGGGGTAAGTGCGGGGGGAACTGATGGAGAAGCATGGGGGAAGTGCGGGGAATGCTGCGAGGGGAGTGCAGGGGAAGTACGGTGGCTGCTGGGGGATTGCTGAGGCTAGTACGGTGGCTGCTGGGGATCGTGTAGGGCTGCCGGCGCCTCACACTACCTCCTCCCGATCGGGCGCGCGGCGGCCATTTTTTTTTAAATTAGCGGGACCCCGGTTATAGCAGTTGCCTTAGCAGGGCCAAACCAAATGATTTCGAGGGCCTTATACGGCCCTCGGGCCTGACATTCCCAACCCCTGACATAGGAACTTTCTGCTGCTGGGGTAAGGTGCTTTTATGCATCATCAGTAAAATGTGGCACTGCTTTGTATTTCTTCCCTCCATCCCCGCTTCTACCCTCATTTTTCTAGTGACCAGTGCAGAAAGTTTCCAAAGCCAAACTGGATTGAAAACGGTCCGGGTAAAGTGGACAGGTCAAGTCAGGCTCAAAGTTTTCTCATCCTCCAAGTATCACCGCTCAGTCGGGAGACCTTCCTAGCTGAATAGGTAGTGGGTAGTGATCAAATTAGTGTCATAACGGTTCCCAAACCATAAAACGTGTCAACAAGATCAAGGAATCCCGACGCACTACTTGAGGGATGTATAATGCATTCCGCTAATGAAGGGTTAAATCATTTTAGTAATTGACACCCCATGAGCAAACCCAATAGCCTCTATAATTGTTCCATATGGGGGAAAAAAACAGTAGCCGGGCCCTGCACAGAGAAGAACTAGAGCAAAAGTAACATACAGTACAGTTTGTAGAGCAGATAACCCCAACGAGGAGAAAGATTAGTATAGCTCCGATAAAACGAGTTGGCTGCTCGCATCATCCAGCATCCAGCTTCTAGCATCTATCATCCAGCTTCCAGCATGTTATGTAGCTACTTCTGCCCCCGTCTGTAAAGATATTTTTTTGCAGAAAAATTGTTTGTCAGGGGAGATTTTCCTTGATTTCATGGACTGCTTCATTCCAGGAGCAGATTCAATTAGCAACATATTTTGAACCTGCAATAAACTGAAATCCAACAGCACAATCTTGATCACTTCAATGTTTTTTTCCTTATTTACGGTACATTTAACTGCAATAAAGCTCTGTAAGAAGTATCACAGAATGTACAATATATGCAGTATTGTATGTACGCATTGTAGGGCCGCGTGGCAGTGAAAGGGTTAAGACGTATACACTTTAATAATTTTATAGCACAGGTTAAAAGCTGCCCGTATATGATTGTGAGACATTATATAACCACAAGTAGCAAACATAGCGAGGTATACAGTGTTATATGCACATATTGATGAACCTTAACCCAGTTTCATTGACAATATGTCTCATACCTGGGTAATTTAATTCAGATTTGATTTTGCATTATACAGCAAATAAAGATATCACTTGTGAGCACATTCATGTCCCAGACTGGTCTGCAACCTCCGTCTCCCCATTATCTTCCAGCACAGCAGTTCCCAACCTTTCTTTGGTTAAGGAACCCTAAGGTCTCAGTCATAGTGCAGGTGCGCGAGCGCGCTACCAAAAGTGTGACGTCACACGCGCTTTAACTTGCCGAGATTCATGGCCTGCCCTCTCTAATAGCGTGTCTGAGATCAGATGCATTGTAAGGAACCCCAACCTTCTCTAATAGTGTGTCTGTGATCAGATGCATTGTAAGGAACCCCAACCCTCTCTAATAGCGCGTCTAGATCAGATGCATTGTAAGAACCCCAACCTCTCTAATAGTGTGTCTGAGATCAGATGCATTGTAAGGAACCCCAACCCTCTCTAATAGCGGCGTCTGAGATAGATGCATTGTAAGGAACACCAACACTCTCTAAAGCGCCGTTTGAAGATCAGATGCATTGTAAGGAACCCCAACCCTCTCTAATAGTACCCCCCCCCCCCCATGCAGCCTCCCTGAGAGGCAGAGAGGAGGTGATACTGGGTCTGTGTTGCAGACAATCATGGTGCAGATCCTGTGCCCTCCCCTTTCTGCATTAGGGAGGAAACACTCCAACTTATAGAGAGAGTCCTTCCCAGCCAGAGAAGGGAAAGGAGTTCAGCTCTGCCCCTCCTGGGGTAGAGACATGCCTGCAGTCCCTCCTGGGGCTGTTTGCAGCCCAAGATCTAACATAACTCCAGGCTTCACCATTAAGTCCAGTACCCCCCAGAGATCTGAGATCCATACCTAACTACAAGTCATACACTGTACTGACATCCTCAGTGGCTGCCTGAATAAAGATCCCTTTTTATATACTCCTGCCTGAGTATCAGTCAATTAGGTAGGAGAAAGAAATATATCTGTCATGGTGGGGACTGTCTTTAGGATTCCTGAAGCCTACTGCGACTGGAGACTGAGTGTGAGTCTGAGACTGGCTGATGACACCAAACTGAGAGTCTGAGGATCACCAAAAGCCTGTCCTTTTTCCCAAACATCGTGGAAGCTCATCTCTCCTGGAGCCAAACAGGTACAAAGAGCCACAAATACCTTTAGCCAGGGCAACATCTCCCAGGGGGGGGGAGAAGAAGCAGTGCTACATAAGGAACCCCAACCGTCTCTAATAGCGTTTAAGATCAGATACATTGCAAGTGTAGCCATGCCATCTGTGGCTACTAGTCTGCTTCCCTCCTGGCAGATGCCGGGTAAGGCCTCAGGCGGCAGCCATTTCACAAAAAAAATTGGAGATGTTTTTAAATCGAGAGCCACGCTCAGACTGCGGTATAAGCGGATCCACGTTGTAGCGGATCGCGCTATAACGGGGTTGAGCTGTATCTATTGAATCTTCCATCACAGTCTCCATGGATAATGAATTCAACATTGTAACTGCCCTTACTGTAAAGAACCCTTTCCTTTGTTGCTGGTCAAATCTCCTGTCTCCAACTTTAAGGGATGACCCTGTGTCGTTTGTACTGCCCGTGGGATGAATAGTTGTTTTAAAAGCACCTTGTATTGTCCCCGAATATATTTGTATATAGTTATTATATCCCCTCTGTGACTGGCAGGGTAACCAGGCTTCATAAAAAAGGTTAAGCCGTCTATTTGCCCGTGGGTCCCTGGCAGCTATCTAGCACTATAAGCAGGGGCCAGGTATATGTACATGTAAAATTAAAGTGTCCCTGCTTTTTTCACTTTCCATGTTCCCTTTGTCCCAGTCTCCATGAAACTTGCTGTGTGTAAGTTTTATGTGGGATATTGGGGTAAGAAGGCAATTATTTTGTTGGCAGGAGTTCAGTGGCTGGAGCTACCGGTAGTACCTTAATTCTACCTGGCGAGCAGGCCTGATTCACCGGTACACGTGTAGAATTACATCAGGGCTATCCAGCGTCCCCCAGACTCCTAGTTTTCGCGCCCTGATACCCCAATCCTATATCCAGTAGAGTCATGAGTCCCCCCAAAGTCCCCCATGTTTGAAAATATGTTTTGCAATGTTTGATACATTTATTATAAGGCTCTATGCAGCATCCAGTTAAGGTGCCAGCAAGTCTGCATAGAGTCCGTAGTTCAAAGGGGAGAGGATGTCCAGAGGTGTGAAAATGTTTGGTGAGCGAGGAAAGGTGAATGGCCAGGTTGGGACTACAAAGGGAACTCCGTGGGGACACCTTTTGTAATTGCCAGACTTGGTGGAGGGGGGAAGAGGTAGCCAGGGAGGATGCAGCCACCTCTCCCCTTGGCTAAAATCATATTTCCCGCTCACCCGGCTTTTCGAGTCTGCTTGGGTACGCCTACTCCTCTGACATCAGCCAAGATCGAGCCCCTCTTTCTATTGGCTGGCGGGGAGGAATTTTAATGCTCTGATTGGCTGCTCCTTCCCCCTCCTTCCCCCCCCCCCCCAGTGGAGTCTATGTAAGGTGCTTACCAATTGAGTGAGTGTGTGCAACCAATGACTTGAGTCGATGAAGCTAGGGCGGGCTTTTCAAAGTTGCTCTGTTCGAAATAGCAGAGCAAGCGGCTTCGTTTTTAAGCCTGAAAAGTTTGCCTCTCAGAGACATGAGGACCAAGTTCTCATTTTTGAACGCAGCGGTCGCGGCTGGGAGCTGAAGCTGAAAAGAGGACCAGGAGAACCGGGGGTATTTCCCGGTCAGGGTAAGCTCATCCAAGCGGGCGCCCTACACCTAGGAAAGCCTAGATTTTTCCCCCCAGACCCCCAGTAAATGTATTTTTAACTGTTCCTTGTGCATCTCTTGTTGTACGTGGGTTTACCAAAATAAACACAATTTGTTTTTACTATCTTGTTCTGCCTAATGAATGATCCTGGTAATATATAAATGGTGCAAAACTTACCTGGTCTCCTGTGACAGCCTCTTAGATGCCTCTTTTCTAATGAAAACAAATCTAATTTAGCTAGCCTCTCCTCATAAATCAGATTTTCCATCCCCTTTATTAATTTGGTGACTCTTCTCTGTACTTTTTCTAGTTCCATAATTTATTTTTTATGGGGTGGTGTCCAATGCTGTACTCCATATTCAAGGCGTTGTTTTACAGAGGGACATAATTATGTTTACTTCCCTTCCATCCATTGCCCGTTTAATGCAAGATAAGATCTTGTTTGCCTTTGCAGCTACTGCCTGACTTTGGGCACTATTGCTAAGCCTGCTGTCTACAAGCACTCCTAAATCCTTCTCCATCAAGGATTCCCCAATTTATCCCCATTTCATTTGTAAGTCGCCTGTTTATTCTTGTTTCCCAAATGCATAACCTTACATTTATCTGTATTAAACCTCATCTGCCATTTACCTGCCCATCATCCCATGCTAAACCTTCAAATAGTTTCCCCACTATTGAAGTCAGGCTTACAGGTCTATAATTCCCGGTTGTGATCTAGCTCCCTTTTTAAATATAGGTGCCACATCTGCTTTACACCAATCTTGTGGTACTGAGCCTGTGGAAATGGAGTCCTTGAATATTAAATGTGAGGGTTTGGCTATTACGGAACTTAACTCCTTGAGAACTCTTGGATATATGCCATTGGGGCCAGGTGCCTTATTTACTTTAATTTTATCAAGCCGCCTTTGCACTTCTTCCTCAGTTAACCAATTATTTGTTAATGTAGAGGTTGTGGCTTCCTCCCATTGCACTACTATTGCAATTGATTCTTCCCTTGTACCATTAACACAGAGGCAAATAATTTGTTTAATACCTCTGCTTTTTCCTTATCTCCAATAATTTGCCTACCCATCACACACTGAAAGGGTCCTATATTTTCTTTTCTCATTTTTTTGTTATTAAGGTACTTAAACAACTTTTTAGGGTTGATCTTACTTTCTGTTGCAATCCTTTTTGCATTTTCAATTTTTGCTAATTTAATTGTCCATTTTGCAATTTTTGTTACATTACTTATAATTCTGATACGATGTCTCCGTCCTTTTTGACTTCAAGAATCTAAATACCTGCCTCTTCTTTTCCATTTCCTCCACTACCGGTTTATTTAGCCACATTGGTTTAGACTTGTTTCTTTTATATTTATTACCCAAGGGTATACACTGATAAGTGTTCTCATCTAACAATGCTAATAAACTGGGGGGAAAGGAAAATGTCACTGTGGTTGTGATAAGCAAATAAATATCCAAATCAGTCCATGGATGCTTGAAGTGATGATACTCAGCATATCAGAGTATCATCACTTCAAGGGAATCCATGGAATGATTTGGAGATTTATCTTGACGGTATCACAGCCAACTGGTGGACATTTTCCCTTTTTTCCCCAGTTTATTAGCACTGATAGATAGTTGGATTTGCAACTGTCCTTATTATATGTTTAGGCGCCATCCAGAACTGTTCTTTCAATTTGTGTTTTTCTGCCTTGGGTGATCAGAATCACTGGTGAGTCAGCCGTATTATTAACACTGTAACATTTCGTTTTAGTGGTAAGGTATATATTACTGTTATTTGTATGCACCATTTTATTATTAGAATAGCGCAGCACATCTGTCTTTTTGCTCTTCTAACAATGTTTTAAATACTGGCCATTTATCGTCCACATTTTTCCCTGCAAAAGCGTCATCCCAGTGCATTACTTATAGATTAGACCTCAGTTTATTAAAATCTGCTTTTCTAAAGTTTACAGTCTTTGTTGAACCCATATAATATGGTTTTTGATCATTTATTTCAAAAGAGACCATGTTATGATCACTGTTACCCAAATGTTCCAGGACTTGAATATTTGTTATTACTTCTACATTGTTTGATATGACCAAATCCAGTATTGCCCATCACTTGGTTGGTTCCTCAATAATTTGGGTCATATAATAGTCTTTAAGCACCCCCAAAAACCTTTTTCCTTTTGTTGTAATGCTAGTCTCATTGCCCCAGTCTGTCTGGATAATTAAAATCACCATAATGCAAACATGACCTAGTTTTGATGCCTCTTCAATTTGCAAAATAATTTTGGCTTCCTCAATCTCACAATCTCTCAATAATGCTTCCGCTGCAGCCAGGGATTCTGGGAAATGACATGCAAATGAGCACACAGTGTCACCTTTTTGCTTCTTATCCATTTTAACATGGACCCCTATGACCCGTATGCCTGCGGTTAAAGAATTGAATATCCAGTAAACCAACTCTTACAGTACACAGTTTTTTATTTTTAGGCGCAAGTCACATTCTGCTTGTGATCATCTTCCCCAAGTCTCTTCAACCCAAAGGCCAGGAGGATCTTCAGGGTCTTTATGCCTTGCACATTCTGGACACCACTTTCTGGGGATTCTTCAGCGAGAGGACCAAACTACAGACCCAGGCAGCAGGTTTTCGGCCGAAGCCTTCTAACCTCAAAGTCATTTTCTCTCAGGGAGAGAAAGTAACTAAAACTAAGGACAAAGCACGTGCACCAAATCTAACAAAGAATAAGTGCTTTGTGCCGCGCTCTTTAAAAAAACAGTGGCACGGGCGGCCAATGCAGCATGCGTAAGCAACCCAGCCAAATGGATGTGTGGGTTTAAAAATTCCCCAAAGTGTGGGACCCGATGGGATGTCCACAGAGAGTGGAATCAACCAATGACAAAATCCCTCAGAGATCCCATTCTGCTCCACGTGCATGTAATGATAAAAATGCCCCGTCGGCAGATGGTGAGGCTGCCAAATAAAACGGTTTCCCCTACAATGAGTGCAGGAAGTCAAAGTCCATGAATTAAAATGTGTCGTCGTCCTTTTGACCTTTCCGGTCTCATCACTGCGATAATGGTTATACTGGCTTTGCACTATGAAGCTGGAATAGGTTTCAACCACACATACAGTAAGTTATGGTGGGTTAAAAAAACGTGACAGAAACCTTCCCCCATACAGCGTACAGCAAATAATAATATCACTTGTGAGCACATTCACATGCCTCAGACAGGTCTGCAACCCGGCTTGTTACCATTATCTCTTATCATAGAATGCTTCCACTGCCGCTAGGGATTCTGGGTAATGACATACAAATGAGCACACAGTGTCTCCTTTTGGTTCTTATCCATTTTAACATGGACCCCTGTATAGCAGCTTAGAAGCTAGGATAGGATCCAAACAAAAGAGTAATATTACAGGGCCATGCAAGCTGGACGTTCCTCATTAACATCACTTGTGCATAATGCGGCTCATTTCAAAACGGCTTACACCGAAAACTAATCTCTGGGAGAAGTGGGAGTTTCCAGCCCGGCACTGCTTTATACTGTGACTGCACAGACGTCTGGATTTCATACCCTTATCACTTTCTCAACATCCCATAACATCTGACTTTGGGGAAACTTGCCGATTTGTATGAAGAATATTAAGTGCAGAAGAATAGACGGGATTCTTTTTCTCGATTTCTATTTGTTTCGGAGTTTATTTTTTAATTTGATTTTGATTTGTACTTAAAAAGGCCTCCTTTATGTAACTCTGGTCCCCAAAGTGTTGGGACCCGATGGGATGTCCACAGAGAGTGAAATCAACCAATGACAAAATCCCTCAGGGATCCCATTCTGCTCCACGTGCGTGGAATGATGAAAACGCTTCTTCGGCAGATGGTGTGGCTGCAAAATAAACCGGTTTACCCTACATTTTCTTGGCTATGTAATGCCCGAGATTTTTTTTTTAATTTGATTTTGATTTGTACTTAAAAAGGCCCAATATCTGCCATCGATTCTTCACATGACAACCTCTTTATTCTCCCATGTTCCATTCAACCAGGCAGCACTGAGCTGTTCCATGCACACTTCTAACAGAGTTATCAGTGAAACTGTCTTATCCTGAGCCTCTTTGATAAGACTCTTTGAAGTCCCATGACGCCACAAAGTGGGGCGGGCTCAGTGACCCTGTTAACTTTTGTTCTGGCCACAATGTATAGAAATGAAAGCACACAGTTTACAATTCAGTTAGCAGGGGGGAAACTAGAGAGGTGAAAACAGACTAATGTACAGCAGTGTGGAGAGGAAATCGTACAAAAGATTGCACTTACCTGCAAGGCCGAGACATTCCTTGAAGAGCGTCCCTCCTCCTGCAGTGTCATGTGACATCGCTTTGTCGTGGCCACGCCTTACCATGTGATGTCACGTTGTCATAACAACGCGTCGCCATGTGCAGTCTCGGCGTCATTTGACGTTGCGTCACTATGACAATGCGACGCTGCAGAAGGAGGGCCGCTCCTGAGAAGGTAAGATCCTCTCTCACCACTCACTCCCAACACACACCTTGGGGTGAGGGGCGGTCCTGTCGGGCCAGGCACTCCCCCAGCTCCGTCCTCCAGCTCCCACCTCCATCAGGCAGAAGTTGAATCCCGACGGCGGCAGGAGGAGAGAGAGTATTGCAGGAGGTCAGGGAGCTGCAGAACCGGCCCACTGCGCTGACCCACTGCACAGGACAGCTGGGTCAGCCCTGATTCACTCGATAGAGCAATCTGCCGATGGCCTTAGGAATGTGATTGACAGTTGTGCTAAGGCTTAGGCCCCGGTAACTCCGCTGCAACATGCGCCCGCGAGATTGGCGGCGCGTGCAGCCGAGTCCCTGGTCTGCAGCTCACTGCAGGAAGAGAGACCAGGGGGGGGGGGGCGTGGTGGGGGAGTGATGGGGGCACGGCCATGACATCACCCGGCAGGTTCGCCCTCATTGGCTGAACTGCCGGGGGGCGTGCCTAATCGCTCATCGCGAGTCCTGCTCTCAATTCTATTGAGAGCAGGAGCAACTCACACCCCAGCGCTGCAGCCCCCCCCTCGCAGCAGGCCCGGCGCCATTGAGGGGAGGGCTCTCGTCCGTGCAGCGTCCGCCACAGCGGACGCTGTAGTAGGCAGCGGGGGCAAGGCCTTAGGAGCCCTCAAAAACTTTGGTCATGTATAAGATGGTACGATCCAGGTCTATGACAGAAATGTGACAGTACATTAGCCACATATTAAAAAAACAAGTCTCAATTCAGAACACCCTGGTTAGGATATTTCATGAAAACATCTAGAGTATTATTTCTCTCACATTGCTTTAGAAAAAGGCAGTTTCTCAGCAAACAAGCCAGCAGATGTAGGCTCTGTTATGTAACTCTGGTCCCCAAAGTGCGGGGACCCGATGGGATGTCCACAGAGAGGGAAATCAGCCAATGACAAAATCCCTCAGAGATCCCATTCTGCTCCACGTGCATGTAATGATGAAAACGCTTTCTTCGGCAGATGGTGTGGCTGCCACAATAAAAACCGTTTCCCCTACAGTTTCTTGGCTATGTAATGCCCGAGATTTTTCATTTATTGAAATGTTCAGCTCGCACAGTTTTCAGGAAACTGCGCAGGGATTGCAGGAACATTCTCTCTCATCATTGTCATCAATCCTGTGTAGTGACTCAAGGCAAGGCCTACATGGTTCTATTTGTGCTGTCCCGGCAGTCTCATTCCCTTCTTCTGTGGTCTGCACATCTGTGGAAACTGAACCTCGTGCATTCACCTGGCACATTAGCTGGGCAGAACATTAGACAGTCTCTCTTTGTCTGTTGTAGGGTGCATCTCCCATTCTGCTATTTAATACCAAAAAGGAGCGGCTTTCATTCTAATAAACCCACAACACAGAGAACACACAGGCGACGACGATCAAGTGGCAATGTGAAGCAGAAGGCTTCTTATACCGTCGTGCAGCACTGAGTAGTATGACAGATTGTTAATGAAAGATTGTGCTTCCAGTCTCACACTTCTTTATTAAAACCGTGCTCTTGTATCAGACTCAACTGCGAAACTTTATTCTGGATCAATTAATCATATCAGCAATGTGTGGCAGGCCCTCCTGGAACAGAAGGGGTATGTGTGTTATGTAAGGATCTTTGACATCATTTGGGGTCTAAGCTTTTAGCTATGCTGCCCCTACTCTCTGGGACTGCCCCATGCGGTCTGAAATGCCCCTCTCTGGAAATCCTTAAAAATAGACCCAAGACTTACAGTATCTGTTCAACCCAGCATTTGATTAATGCACCACTGCCAGCCCTGCATTTAATACTGACATTGACATTCTGCATTGTGGCACATCGTAAATTATTATCTTCTGCTTGGTTTCTTTTATCATTTTAAATGCGTGTCTGTTTTTAATTGTCAGGCGCTTTGAGTTAAAAAAAAGTTAATATTATTATTATTACACCAGGAATTGTCTGCAGCGTTGGGTGGAAAGGGCAGAGCATTTAAACTGCAATCACTCTCTCTAGTGGCAGTGATTAGGAAGTACTGCCAAAGGATACAATACAGTAATATTACCGGTAATCACACCGCCGATATAAAGCTAGGGGTTATGTACATGCAAATGTGCAGTCTACATAAGTCACTCAGTTTCCTTTCCTCCCAGGTATAGCTTACTCCAGGGCATATAAAGGGAATGAACAGCAATATGATGAAGCAACTTGGTCTTCAGCCTTCTTAATCCTTGCTCAGTTCAGCCTTCCTTTGCCATTCTTCTCCTTATTGTTCATGGCTAGTAATTTCCGGTCCTGCCTAACCTACGTTGAATCATTGGCAGTCAGAGGCCAGAATATATCACCTGAGACCTGCGTCCGGCAGGAGGTCTTTCTGGCCGTGCTTTATACTTCAACCTGCTACATTTAACCCACTGCACAACCTAGCATGGGCGAGGATGCTCAAAATCAGCAAACAATTAGCCATTTATAGGGCCTATTATTTTACGTAGAGAGGATGCAATACAAAAAAGTGCCTGAAACCTTTGATTACTTAGATTGTAAAAAAGTGGACCTTGCACCCACACACCTCCCATGGGTTCCTAAGCCTGTTCCAGCCTCTATAACATTATACAGTATTTTCTCCAAATACATATTGCACTGATCAGCAGTCACCCAGCAGGGCAGCTGTGTTTCACCCAATACCATCCGTAAACCGTATATAGCCATAAGCAAACATATTTGCCAATGTTTGTAAGGTCTCCCATACAGGACCTTCACATCTCCGTCCCCCAACCGCTCCCACAATAAGGAAAATAAAGCTTTTACGTCTCGTTCCCTGTGAGTGCGCACCTGCCCGGGAAGGGAAATGAGACGACCAGGAGGAGTTGTTAATTAGCCCAGAGTGGCATTAAAAATAATAGATTGTGCTCATGCTGAACTTAGAGTTACAGAAAATAAATGACCCACTGTTAGATTTTGTGTTAACCCTTTCTCCTGCATTAAACATTTGCTGTAATAGGCCCCTGGAGAAGGGGTGGACTTGTGTGTGGTGCTATCGTCCTCGAGGTTTTCCTGTGAATCTCGATTCGGGAACAACATTTTTCTCCAAATAATTCATTATATAAATAATTGTATTGTAAAAGGTAGGTAATTAGGCAAATGTTGCTACTTATACGATTGTCATTGAAGGGGGGGGGGGGGCTACTTGCCAGAAGAGGGACTCTGGGAAGGATATGATTGGTCTGGTGTTGTGAAGTTATCGACATACAGTACCACTGATTTGGTGCTAGATGTATTATCTTCCTGGTTTGTTGTGTAGCCAGGACTGGTTCTTGGCTACCAGTCTGCCCTCACTGGCAGTAAGCCCTGGTAAAAGCAGGCCTGCCAGCAGTAAACATGGATTTTCCCCACTCCCTGCAGTGCTCTTGAGTGTCAGGGGAGAAGGTGGAACCAGGCCTGGGTTGCCCAATCAGGGGTCAGACCTGGTGCCCGTCTCCTGGCTATAATTAAGGGGTTTACCGCCCAATTTATTTCCCCCCTTATCATTGGATGATATGACTCTGGGGTTTTTGTTTGCCTTCCTCTGGATCAATAAGTAAGTATATATATATATACACACACACACACACAGTGGTTGACAAATCACCAAAAAATCTACTCGCCACACAAAAAAATCTACTCGCCACCTAGTACCAAACGTGTGCTGCTTGGGCCAATATTTACTCGCCCGGGGGTTAAATCCACTCGCCCGGGGCGAGCAAATGTATAGGTTTGTCGAACACTGTATATTAGATATATATATATATATATATATATATATAGTATATATATATATTATATATAAAGTATCTGTTGTCTAAATTAGCATAGGTCCTTTTTTCAACCTCATCTACTATATAACTATGTAACTATGTAACTGTGTAACTATGTAACTATGTAACTATGAATTGCATTGACAGCGATACAAAAGCAGCTTGTTGCTTGGTGAAACATTACTGCTAATGATAACACTGAATTTCCCTTGGGAAAGAAGGTAGAGTAAATGAATTAACATTAACTTGCAGAGTACCATGGAGCCCTAAGTCTCATTTAACAAAATGCTTTCTTCAGTCCTTACAAATGATTTTCTTTTTAACACACCTGACCTGCAATACAGCTACATTATGTGTAATGATATTATGAGAGCTGCCCTTTATCTAATGTCAAAGGTGAGAGAATAAATAAGAAATAATGTACAGTATATCAAGATGTTTATTCTACGGTCACACACACATTTGAATATATCTATATATATATAAAATGTAGATTCCTTACCAGGCAGACCAGGAGTCCAAGACCACGCAGCAAGAACCGAGACAACACTCAGATTGATAACAAATATAAATGTATTGAAAAAAAAGGCACATACAAACCGACGGTTTCGTCCTGAAAACAGTACCTTTCTCAAGCACTGGACCTTGATAAGTCTTTTTCAGGACGCGAACGTCGGTTGTATGTGCCTTTTTTTTCAATACATTTATATTTGTTATCAATCTGAGTGTTGTCTCGGTTCTTGCTGCGTGGTCTTGGACTCCTGGTCTGCCTGGTAAGGAATCTACATTTTATTCAATATTATATGGGACAAGCACCGGCTTTCTACCTTTATTGCGAGTGACATCTGCCTTTGTACATATATATATATATAGATATATATAAAAGTGAAAAAATGTTTGTCTGTATGATTGTGCCCCCTGTGATTGGCTGGGGAACGGCCACAGCTCATTGGCCTGCGGGGTGGGTTGACATCACAGCCACGCCTACGCAGGGCGTGACAGTCACACCACACTCACACCGCATGCGCCTCACTATCCATTTGCCAGGACCGCACACTGACTCCTTTGATCCCTGATTTGGCAAGGACCCCACGGTCACTGGAACTACCCTCACTCGCGATGTCCACCATCCACCTGCGCGGTCCTCCCGCTCACCCCGCACACGCGCCTTACTCCAACTCACCGGAGCCGTCCTCCCGCTCACCCTGCTGTCCCCCTTCCAGCCGCGTGTCCTCCTGCTTACCCCACCCCGTCATACTGCTCACCCTGCACACATGCTGACCCCAAACACCGCGGCATCCGCTCTCGTGCTTTCCCTTCCACCCGTGCCGTCCTCCCGCTCCCCCCGCACTTGCGCCATACTCCTGCTCACCGGCGCCGTCCTCACGCTCACCCCACTCTCCACCTTCCTCTCGCACCATCCTCACGCTCACCCCGCACACGCGCCACTCACACTGACCGGCGCCGTCCTCCCGCTCACCCTGCTCTCCCCCTTCCAGCCGCGCGTCCTCCTGCTTACCCCACCCCGTCATACCGCTCACCCTGCACACACGCTGACGGAGGAGAGAGAGAGAGGTGAATGGGGAGAAAGAGAGGGGGAGCAGAGAGAGAGAGGGGAGCTTAGACAGAGGGGGAGCGGGAAAATGACATCCCGGGCAACGCCAGGTATACCAGCTAGTTGATAATATTTAAAGAGCATGAAGACTCTGAAAGGAAAAGTCCATGTTGAAGAGGAGTAAGTAAACGCAGTAGTAAGGCAATACCTCCAGGAAACATGTCCTTAGAATTTCTACTGGAGATTTCAATCAGCATCAGAGCCACAAGAGGCGGAAGGAGAGGCTTGGTGGTAAGATACTGCCAGATGGACCAGCTTTGAATCCCAGTCTTACTGTATCTCTGTATAACCATGAAAGGTCTCCTTATCTCTCTGTCTCAGGGCAAGGATGTACTGTATGTGCATTGTCAGGGCTATCAATGAAAAGTATAGGTACACAGGGCCGCAGGCAGTTTTCCCAGGGCCCAGGACTAGAGTTACATCCATCACCACCCTCCCCCTAAGTCGCCAGTTTTGCGAGCCCTCCCCATTTCACACCTCACAAGCCCCCTGTATTTCCCCCCTTCTTCCCATGTATTTCTCACCCCTCTATCTCACTCCTCCTCTCTCATTTCACTTTCACCCCCTCCATCAATTACTCCACTCTCACTCAATTCCTTCACCCGCATATTTTTCTCTCACCTCTGTCTCACTCTTACTCCATATTTTCCTCACTCACTCCTCCCACTCTCCCCCTCCATTAATTACCCACCTCTCAGTCAATCCCTTCTCCCCGCATGTATTTCTCTCCCCTCCATCTCACCCTTACTCACTCTTTACTCTCACTCTCTCACCCCCTCCATCAATTACCCCACCGTCACTCAATACCCCCTCCTCACACTCATTCCCTCCCCTCCTCCCCAGACAGACAATCCCCCCCCCCACAAAATCCATATAAAAAACACCCCAAACCCATATAAACCCCCACCCCCAAATACATAGAAAAGAAACCCCTGCACTCCCAAATACATATGAAAGAACCCCCCAACACCCTAAATACATATAACCCCCCCCCCCCCCATGCATAAAATAAAAAATAACACCCCCAAACATGGGCGTCCGCAGACATTTTTTCAGGGGGGGGAATAATTTATAACCACAGCGCAATGGCGGTCACGGCTGCGGCACAGATTGGTCCCGACTTGGGAGTGAGACGGCTTTCATTGGTAGGTAGTGTTACCAATGAGAGCCGCATCACTCCCGAGTGCTACCAATGACAGTGCGCTGCGCTTCCTCCTGCGTAGCAGCATAGGCTAGCCTATCACTAGCTGCCTGCCGCGGCGCCAGGGGCACCCACCCACCTCCGTCCCGGTCCACCCACCTCCGTCCCGGTCCACCCAGAGTCTGTTTTTGGCGTTTATAGCGCCGTAAACGTACTGTACGGCGCCATAAATGCCAAAAACAGCCCAGGACTGCGAGTGATCCAGGCAGAGCCGCCAACAGAAATCATGGGGCCCAGGACAAATGAAAGGAGCAGGCCCCCCCCACCCGACCCATATTACGCCTTCCCCCCCCCCCCCCCCGAAACCATAGCGCACTCCCAACAAAAATATCTTTTGAGCGCAACTTTTACTTAACTGTTTCTTATTGTACTACAGAATAAAACATTACAATGCAACCTGTTTATTTTATATTTTCAACAAAAGACATGTGTCTGCCTTTGGTGGGAGTGGGTGAATGCCAGTAGAATGACGTGGGTGATGGGTGAGTGGGTGAATGACAGTGGGTGGGTGAATGACATGTGGTGTGGGTGTGAATGACAGTGGGTGGGTGGGTGGTGAATGACAGTGGTTGGGTGGGTGGAATGACGGTGGGTGGTGAATGAGATGGAATGACGGTGGGTGGGTGAATGACAGGGTGGGTGTGGGTGAATGACAGTGGTGTGGGTGGGTGGGTGAATGACGTGTTGGGTGGGTTAATGACGGTGAATGACGGTATGGTAGTAATGACGGTTGGGATAATGACGGTGGTGGATGAATGAGGGTGGGTGGGTTGGTGAATGACAGTGAGTGAGTGGGTGGATGGGTAATGCCGTGGGTGAATGACAGTGGGTGGTGGGTAATGTTGAATGTGGGGGTGAATGAACGGTTGAGAGTAGTGACGGTAGGTGGGCCGGGGGGCACATGGGAGGTGGGTGCGCGGGAAGCTGGCCAAGGGGGGGAAGCGGGCCGCAGGAGGAGCTGGTACTTCCCCCTCCGTCCCACGTTGGGAGCAGGCCGCAGAGGAGCTGGTACTTCCCCCTCCATCCCACGTTGGGAGCGGGAGGGGGAGCGGGCCGCAGAGGAGCCTGGCTTGTACTTCCCCCTCTGTCGCACTTTGGGACCGCGGGGAATCGGCGCCATTTTTTTAAACTTTTTTTTTTTAAATTTATTTAAACTGTTGCTTGGCCGCGCAAGGGGCCCGGCCTGACCCACGGGGCCCGGGAAGCAGTACCCTTTGTCCCCCCTGTGCCCCCCCTGTTTGCGGCCCTGGATCCAGGGGGGGCAAGCGCCCCCCCTTACCCCCCCCCTGCGGACGCCCATGCCCCCAAATACATTTGTTACTTTGGGGGGGCCTGGCCGGAGCTGCAAGTTGGGCCCGACCTCTGGCAGGGCCCGGCTGCTGGTCCTGTCGCCGGTGGGCCCCCGGCTCTCCCCTGCTGTGGACCTCCCTCACTCTGTCCCACGCCAAAGTTGCTGGCGCATGCCGTACCTTCCTCTCATGTCGGTGCTGAGCCCACCTTGCTTCCGGCGCGCATCGACGTTAGGCCCGGCGTGCTCTAGCAGCTCACATGGGACAGAGTGAGGGAGGCCCGCAGCTGGGGCCCGGCGGTGAGGGCCCCCCCACAGCCGCTGGGCCCGGGACTCCTGTCCCGGCTCTCCCCCCCTGTGGGCGGCCCTGGAGGAGGTACACACACTGTGAATTGTAGTGCAGAGAAAAAAGGCAATCACATGTGCTAATTAAAGCTGATTTAGGAACTAGGGCAACGGTGCACAAACTGGGGCATCATGACGCAGACGCCGAAGCCGAGGCAAGAGGGGGGGTCACGGAGAGAGGAGAACTGCCGGCAGGGGGGCGCAGGAAAAAAGTTTGCGCTCCCCTGGGCTAGGGGATATTATGTTAATGTCTTAATGTAGTTTATTATTTTTTCACATTTGCTTGTCTATTTCAGGACCAAAATTCCCCTGATCCAAGTAACCAACTGATAAATGTGGCCACTTGTAAGCAAAAGTATACCCCAGGTTATACTAAAATGACATTAACAAGGACATGATAACATTGTACTCCTGTTGTAGCCTTTGCTTGTATGAGTCATGCAGAGAAACATACATGTTCTCTTTCTAGCGTCCAGACTTTGGCTTCCCATCTTGTTAATATGGATGCTAAGGTCTTTACCCCACGTATACATTGAATTTGTAGTGCTACTACTATTATTATGAGTCTATAACTCCCCTCCGTGTCCACTGACACCGTGTATTTTAGAGCAATGGGTTAATTAAACTAATGAGACACAACTGTATAGAAGTAGCAATAAAATACAGGCGGTCCTCGGTTATCCGTTTGGAAAAGTACCTGGGAGCTATCTCTGTGTGATGTGCATAGAATATTAAAAGTAGAGTGTAAAATAAGAAGGGTGTAATACAGCCTTTGGATATTGCGTATTTGTCTTGAGATGTCCTCGTGTGGCTCGAAACCCCAGCAGGATCTACCCAGGACCCTCGATGGTAATGGAACACAAGAAAAATGGGGGAGCACAGTATGAGGAAGGATGGGTATAAGGTGTGTCTTCCTTAGCAGGTGATCAATGTGGTGAAAACACCTCTATTGAAACATCAGTTTGTGGGGTGGACTCAGTGGATGGGAGGCGAACATATAATCGCGTGTGTATGAAGGTGAAGAAATAAATAAATGAATAAATAACTTACACGGCCTTGTGTAAGTTCTATCACATCAAGGTTTCTTTGACTCTCAGATCTTCTTTGGGATGCGGATTTTTCTTCTGCCGTGTCTATCTTTCGCTGAATCTTGAATGTTCCTCGTTGTACAGGTGACTCCTTCCCGATAATTTTCCTCTCATGAAAATTAAAATGCAGTTAAATCGATATGAATACAAACGACAGCTATGATGCGGGGAAGGAATAGGAGGACAATGGAGCGATATGCTATTATAATGTTACAATATTCGGGCTAATGTGAGTGTTCTCCTGTAATGGTATCTTGATATCGCCTTTGCCAAATATTGTTACAAGGCTCCAGATGGAAGGGTCCGTAACTACCTTGATATTATTGCAGATAGATAAGTGGAATTAACCTTATGGTCACCAGGTGTTGAGGTGAAAGGGAGGGGTAAAATAAAAGTATATATATATATATATATATATATCCAAATACTCACACGGACCAGTGTGAGTACACACTAATAAAGGTTTCTTTCAGCTTCTGATTTCTGTGTTAAGTTCCCCTTGGTGCTAATGAAAATAAGTGGGGATACAGACTAAGGAACACTGCTGTCTACAGGATATAAAGAGCTTTATTAAAAACAAAATGAATGCACAAAATAAGATAAAACAAATGATGAAGTTAAAATATAGAAGCAACTGCTGCTTCTAGGGGAACTAAAAAAACAACTTAGGGAGTCACTCAGTGGTAGGTGGTAGGGAATCTCTCTCCGCGTCCGGATGGAGAGCTACAACGTCACCTCTGGCTCCTCTATGATGACTGCAACTGTCCAACGTGAAGAGCTACGCGTTTCGCCCTATACAGGGCTTCCTCAGGCTCGTTGAATATGGAGGGGCTAGGTGCTTGTTGTTTTATATACTGGCTGGCCAATCTCCGTCCTGCTTCAATCAGTTTCTTCATCTTGGAGCGACGGAGCGCCGTCATCTTGGCTGATGCGCGCGCAACCGGTCCTCGATTATCCGCCACAATGTGTTACTCAAAATGGCGTCGGATAGCGAAGCGTCGTAAATCAAAATACATTTTCCTATAGGAACACTGTTTAAATGGAAGGTTCCGTTCCTGCAGGCGTTTTTAACACTAAAATACACCAGATATTTTACGCAGGCAATAAGATATGCAGCACACACATACAATATGATGTAAAGATTCTATTTATTGAATCCAGAACTGTATAATATAACTATACTGTACAGTACTGTACAAAAAAAAAGTGTTGTAACAGCGTCAGATAAGCCATTTTGGCGTCGTAAAAATGCCCATAGGTATGTATTGCATAGCATCGGTTAAGCCATTCAACGTAAAACGAGGACTGCCTGTTCTGTGTAACACACCTGAGACACTCTCGTTCTCAAGCAATTCACTTTCCTATTCACAAAGATGACATTTAAAAACAGTTCCCTGTATGCCAGGGGTGCTCAACTCCAGACCTCAAGACCCCCCTAACAAGTCAGGTTTTCAGGATATCCATGCTTCAGCACAGGTGGATCAATCAGTACCTCCTTGCTTCAGCACAGGTAGCTCAATAAATGGCTCCCTGCTTCAGCACAGGTGGCTCAATCAATGGCTCCCTGCTTCAGCACAGTCTTCGACTGAGCCACTGATTGAGCCACCTGTGCTGAAGCTGGGATGTCCTTAAAACCTGATGTGTGTGGGGGAAAAAGGAGGGGGGGAATCATGAGGACTGGAGTCGGGAACCTCTGCAGTAAAATACAAGAGAAATATTATTTTACTACAAAAGTTACCCCCCCCCCCCCCTCCCTGTTAGTTGTTATCAGGAAATATTGTCACAGGAGATGTCTGTTCGTTAAGTGGCTCCTGGTAATAGCTTGCGATTTGCATTAGTTCACAAGGTCTGCTTCAGTGTGAGATTACAGAGCACGCCCTGAGTGCTGGCATTGTGCTGGGGCCGCTGTGCTGCAGGGTTTATGAATATCCATGAGGACACCTAGAAAACCTTTGTGGCGCTCGAGTGCAAATGAAAGAAATATTGAGGGCTTTACGCCCCACTCAGCAGTGGAGCTGCCCACCCAGGGTCAGGAACTCTCGCCCCCGCTGAGCTTCGCCGGGTAGAACTGGTTTCCATGGAAACGTCCTAGTAATGGAATCCATGAAAGTCACAATCTGACCGCGAGTCCTTTTCTGCCGGCCACTTGCGGGAAACATTTTTTTTATTTTTTTGACGCTGATCTGTAAAAGTTGTTCTTTAATTAGATTGTCGCTGTTAACCGAGGCAGAAAGCACGCGAGAGTGCGTCAAGTGGTTTAATACCAGTTGTCAATCCTGCTTCAGTCTTTAAGGCCCAGCTCACACAGCGCGCTACACATCGTGCGCGCGCGCGTTCGTCCCTGATGCCTGGCGGCCAATGGTAGTGTTCAGTATTGAAACTACCATTGGCTGCAAAGTGCGGCGTCGGCGCTGCTGCAGTCGCGGGAGTCTTTTCACACAGCGCCCCCACTCCCCTCTCCCCGCCCATGACACAGCGCCCCCACTCCCCCCTCTCACACACTTCCTGGATGTGTCGGATCATTCCGTCTGCTGGGGATGATCACACATCGCCCAGCAGACGAGGCGCACGCCGCGTCGCGAAGCCCCCTGTGTGAACGCGGCCTAAGACATGCAGGAAGCAAGGTTTTTGAGCTAACCAAGGAAACCTTTTGTTTCTAGGAAGAACCAGTAAAGACTTTGCAGGAGTAGTGTAAGCCTCCCACACACTAACGTGAGTGTCCTGCCAAGAAATAAAATATATCTTTTTTTGAAACAACTATTTGTTCCGGGAAATATTTTTAAGTGCGGAGGAGATTATAATTTATTTTTTGTGTGTGTGTGTATTGTGGGGGAGTGAGGGTGGGAATGTGTATTTATTGTGGTGTGGGGGAGTGAGGGAGAGAGAGAAAAAGTGAGAGCGAGACAGACAGAATAGGGGAGGGGGGGAGTGAGCGAGAGAGGCTAAGAGAGGTGAGAGAGGAAAGGCTACAATATGATTCAATACCGGATAACACTCTGTTCAGCGGGGAGACTATTCAGCTCTGAAAAAATGTGTTGTTTTTAATTGCTCTATAACAGTTCATTCAGATCAACGAAAACAGAGGTGTTTTTCTAAATGCCCCATCCCACCACCAAACCAAAGAAACCTTTAAATACAAATATAGGATAAGTATCTGTCGTCTAAATTTAGCATAGGTTGAACTTCATGGACATATGTCTTTTTTCAACCTTATCTACTATGTAAACTATGTATACTTTGTAATGATGTATACTTTGTAACTAGGTAACTATGAATACTTTGTAATGATGCATACTTTGTAACTATGTAACTATGAATACTTTGTAATGATGTATACTTTGTAAACCTGAATTGATGCTACAATTGACACCAAAGAACAATTATAAGAAAAAGAACAGGTAATCATATTGCTGAGGACAATAAGAAAGGAAATCCCTGCCCGGAAGAGCTTACAATCTAAGTGGTATGTTGGAGACTTAGACAGCAGGTGAGGGAATAAGTGCTGTAGATGGCAGTGCTTGGCCACAATGGTTGGTAGGAGTGACTGTGGGTGGGGGACAGTAGCCATGAGTCTAGACTATTAAAAGGCTCACAGGAGGGCTCCGGGCATGCGGAGGGTTCCATTCTAAGGGCCCACGGCAAAGCGAAAATCGCCGGAAAGCGCAACTGGCGATTTTTAGCATGTGCAGACCTGCAATTACCCCTTCTGCGCATGCGCACCCTCCGTTCTACGTATGCGCAACCTTGGCACCCCCCGTTCTGCGCATGCACAGAGATGGTAGACCCCTTCTCGAGTACCGCCGTATCAGCAGATCGCCAAGCTGGGCGCAGAGAAGCAGGGCCCTGCTTTAATTTAAAAGGTGAGTTAACGGTTTGAGTTAAAGGTGGGGAGAGAAGGTGCTTGGCATATACCGAATATGAGGGAGGTCCACAGATAAGCAAAAATGCGCTCTTAGGCATAAACAGGGCTCATCAAACAATGCATGGGTATAAAGACATCTTAAAAGTATAAATATGTACACTTGAACCACATAAATATTTACAAAAACATACATATTTATAGAAAAAATACATGTACACTGTAAATACAAGTGTATACAGACATACCCCGCATTAACATACGCAATGGGACCGGAGCATGTATGTAAAGCGAAAATCTACTTAAAGTGAAGCACTACCTTTTCCCACTTATCGATGCATGTACCTTACTGCAATCATCATATACGTGCATAACTGATGTAAATAACGCATTTGTAACAGGCTCTGTAGTCTCCCCGCTTGCACACAGCTTCGGTACAGGTAGGGAGCCGGTATTGCTGTTCAGGACGTGCTGACAGGCACATGCGTGAGCTGCCGTTTGCCTATTGAGCGAGATGTACTTACTCGCAAGTGTACTTAAAGTGAGTGTCCTTAAACCGGGGTATGCCTGTATATCATCTCCTTCAGCCCTTGTCGATCCCCTGCTGGATGAAGCCTCCCCAAGGATCTTCCAGGTATTGCAGTTGCTCCAACAAATGTTCCTATTTCATCTTCTCACCCCTACTTTTGGTCATTATCTTGGTCTTTTAATTTCCCCCGAAATCTAGTAGAGTACCATCTTTGTCCAACAACGGTAATTTCTTCTTGCAATATGTCTAGCCCACTGCCATTTACATTTTTTTACCTTTTACTTGGTTTCGTACCCATGCATTCTTTTTCCTGCCTCTAAGACTGTCTCACATTTTAATCTGGTTTGTAACTGTTTCATACGCCCATAATATATATATTTTCTTTAACTGTGCATGCAATGTCTTGTATATAATGTATGCCCTGTTCATTTATGTAACTGTATTTGTAAGCATGTATTATTTGTCTTCACTCTGTTCCCAGGACATACTTGAAAACAAGAAGTAACTCTCAATCTATTACTTCCTGGTAAAATATTTTATAAATAAATAAAAAACTGTGACAGGGCCTTTCCCCGGTTTAAAAAGGCAGCACATAAAATCTGTCTGTAGCTGATGAGTACAGCAGGGAGCCGGTTTATTTCAGCTTGAGTCAATTAGCCAGTCTCCACCTGGCTCATCAAGCAGGTTTAAAAGTGTGCTGCAAAACAGCAGGGGGGGGGGTCTCTATCACTGAGGAAGTTCTCTAGCACAGAAGACTGTGCTGCCACAGAAATACCAAGGGAACCAGACCATCTTTTCCAGAATTCTGTGGACCCTGGAACCCACCAGAGGGTACACCCCATGGACACCAACCCAGACCCAGACTTAAGTAAAGAGTCTCTGCTTACAGGTACATCTTTGGACTCAGAGGCTGGTAAGAGGGCTATCCTCTCAGCCCTGCAGATAGGGACGGGGAAGTGTGAGTCAGCCCTTACACAGGGATGGGCTGTTTATTTGTATGCTGCCTTGTGCTGTGTTGTTTTAAAGCGAAGGGCTAAATAAAAGCCATTGTTTATTGCCCCCCAAATCTATGCCTCTCTGGTTATACCCCTGCACTCGAGAAGTAGCAACTCAGTGAGTAAAGACACTGACTGGCACGGAGTTTGAAGCAGGGGAGCCTGGTTCAATTCCCGGTGTCGGCTCATTGTGACCTTGGGCAAGTCTCTTTATCTCCCTGTGCCTCCAGGCACCAAAAAAAATAGATTGTAAGCTCCATGGGGCAGGTACCTGGGACTGCAAAAATGTCTGTGTAAAGCGCTACGTAAAACTAGCAGCGCTATAGAAGAACATGCTATTATTATTATATGCATTTATATGCATTCCAGCTGTTCATTTTATGGAGCTTTAAGCAGTTGGTATAGTGACCAGGACGCAATAGTCACTGATTGCTCCGCATACCCTGAAGTAGCATGCCACAACAAAACATGTTGGGTCTTGTTTAAAAGGAAAGTAGGGGAGCACAGTATACAGCAGTGAATGATGAAGCACTATATGCTTCAGAACAATATATGCATGAAATAGGACTGTGGATGGGAGAAGTGGAAATACTAGACAAATAGAATAATACTCACACCACGGCCATGTGCGAGTACACACGTACATAATGGTTTCTGTGTACTCGCACATGGCCGTGTAAGTAGTATTCTATTTGTCTAGTATTTCCACTTCTCCCATCCACAGTCCTATTTCATGCTTTCGGGGTCACAGATCCTACGTTTTCCAGAACCTTTGAAAGAGGTATTCAGGTTTCTGCAAGTTAATCATTTTGTCATGACTTTATACTCCAATACTTTCCCAACCACTGCCACGTACTTTGAAGACATATTTAGGATCATATATCGTGAGAAGGGGTAGATTTCACTAATTTACCAACTACTTTTGAATATGTCACCAGACAGTGAATGTCCATACAGTATATGCTAAAGTGGGAGGAAGCGTTGGTTGAATCCATAGAGCTGGAGGAACGGCATGACATCTGTCAGAACATCTACAGTACCTTGCCCCGGTGTGTATGCCATCAGTGGCGCTAATTCTCTGTGATGTTTCAAGGGTGTGGACAGCACGGCTCTTTCGCACCTGTTTGTCTTGCCCAGAACTTGCCCCACTATGGTCACAGGTCTTTGCCCTCGCTAATGGCGTGATAACACCAACTCTGGCCAGTGACCCGTGGTTGTCTCTTCTAAGTCGTCCCCCCTACAGGATTGCTTAGAATATCTTTGACGTTAAGAACACAATCTTTCTCGCTGCTTGATGCGGTCGAGTTGCATGCTGGAACAAACAATTGGTACCAGATGTAGAGATCATTATATATATAATATTATATATTATATATATATATATATAATTATATATATTATATATATATCTATATATATATATTTATATATATAATATATATATTTTAATATATATATTATATAAAAAAAAACATACTAACAATGGTGAAAATACCTTCTGAGGTAAAACTCCTAAAATTTGCCTTGATGAGCACATGACTGATGGATATTTGCTGTCCCTCACTGGTGACGGCTTTCCTTTTTTATTTGTGTAACCCGTAAAAACTTGATCAACAGTTGAAAAAAAGAAAACCACAATAAAATACAAATATAATTGGTAAATTAACATACAAATGTCGTCTTAGGGTAAGATTCCATACAGCTATGATAATACGCTATCAAAGCTTATTAAATGCGATTAGAATCCATGGGAGAGCTACCATTGCTGCATTAGGCAGCGAGGCATTTAAATTGAGGTTTTTAAGTGATAAAAACAGTTAGACTACAGTTTGACTAGAGGTGACTGGGGACTGGATCTACTGCACACTCTTTTACTCAAGACAACAAACGGTAGGCTATTCAGATCACACTATGATCCCATGCTTGTTAGCCTGCATAGTTTAACCCCCCACCCCTTTACAACTTCTTTCACTGCAGCCTCTCCCAAAACTGACTGCACAAAACACTGAAACCCTGAATTGACCTAGCATTGCAATGCAGCAAAACACTTGACAAGGTACAGGCCCACCCCTGCTATTTAGTCTGCACACACTCACTCTGCTCACAACAGCTCCTTGCAGCACTGCCTACCTCTGGCATCATGAACCTGCTATGTCTTTTAACTTTTTTCTTTCTCCTGGCCTCATGGAGATGTTACTCCCTCTATCCACTACAAACTCCTCCATCCTGGCCCACACCCAACATCACCATACACCCTGGACTACTCAAACGCCTTGCACTATCTACTGAATGTTGGTGGAGAACTCTAAAAACCAGCACACCAACCACTGCTCGGGGGGGGGGGGGGGGGGGTGAGAATGACAGGGAGGGTGAGTGAGTGACAGGGAGGAGGGGGGTGAGAATGGCAGGGAGGGAAGTGAGAGGATGAGAATAGGGGGTGAGTGAGGATAAGGAGGCATATGAGAGGATAAGGGGGCATATGAGAGGATGAGGGGGTGAGGATGAGGGGGGCGGATGAGGGGAGGGGGGTGAATAGATGAAGAGGAGTGCAGCAGTCTTGGAATGTATGGAAGAGGAGCATAAAGATCAGTATTGCTCACCATGGGCCTGTATGACTGCAGGTATGTTATTTATAAATGATCTGAGCGTTACGTCATTTTTTTTCTTCAAAACTTCACAAGTTTGCACCAATTTGCACACTTTCATATTCTATTTCGTCAAAAAATTCTGTGGCGGGCTTCTGTCCCCAGACTTTTTGGATGAAATAGAATATGAAATGGTACAAATTGGTGCACACGTGCAGCGACATTTTTGAAAAATGACGTAACGGTCAGATCATTGATAAATAACACACCTCACCACCAACTTTTCTCGAGCGCGTCGCACCTGTCACCATTGTGTACAGTATTTTTGGAGAAGCCACCTGGCAACCCTAACCGGTAGGGTTCCCAGGTGACTTCTCCAAAAATACTGGACACAATTTTTGCATGCATGCATGCACCCCTCTCCACTCCATGTTGTTTCCTCCTCTCCTTGGCCCCATCTCTTCCTGAATGGCTTCCCAGCCCTCTAGCAGCAGCCCTGCTCAGGGAAATCCCGAGCCCCAAGCCGGTCAGGTCACTAAGTCAAGAGTGGTAATATTGGTATTACACATACATGTCCAGTATTACCTCCATTTTTTTACTGGACAGTGTCCAAACACAGGACAGTCTAGTTCAATACTGGACACCTGGCAACCCTAACCGGTAACTCGGAAATCGGGGGTCACCAGAGCTGAAATTAGTGCGGTTCAGTTCAGGTGAACCCAGAGGTTCCAGTTATGTAAAAAAATCAATGTACAATTTTGTCAGGATTGCAGCTTTAAAGGAATATTCACAAATCAATACTATGAATCCCTAATTGTTTCAATAAAGGTCCTGACATGCATGTTAAAGTAGATAGAGATAGAGATAGAGGGTGGGGAGTAAAAGTGTGCAGAGAGAGTAGGAGCTTGGAGAGATGTGCAGAATATTTATTAGCCACCTGAGGATGCAAATCTTTGTGCCAAAATGTGAGAAGGCAGGAGGACTACAACTCCCAGCATGCCCTGGGCATATGAAATCACAAGACATATATCAGCCTATCAAAGTGCAGAGTGAGAGAGAGGCTTGGAACACACCCGACCTCCATGGTTGAAATGCTGCTGCTCCTCTGTGGCGGGTGCATACAATGAGCAGGTAGGAGCTGGGTTCGTGTTTACAGCGGACACATGTAAGCAGGGAAGCTTCCCCGCGGCCTCTGATATGGGTGTATATGTGTGATATGTGTGAATATGTGTGATATGTGTGTATATGTGTGATATGGGTGATATGTGGAGGGGGAGAAGTGAATAACATTTATACCGAAGTTTCGCCTCATTATGCATCCAAGATGTGAAACAGGCTCCCTGGTGAGCCCAAATGTCAATCTCTCTGCTGCCTGTCTTCACTTGTCTTTTATCTCCTAATATTTTGCAGCTAATACACCCAGGTAACTTGCAATTTCTAGTGGGATGCCAGTATAACTGTGTGTGTGTGTGTGTGTGTGTGTGTGTGTGTGTGTGTGT
>CM071572.1:5221876-5289376 GCA_036426205.1 Ascaphus truei
TACACGTGGAGGATAGGAGACACAACGGAGACAGCCCCAGCGCGCGGGACTGATCTCCCAGGACTGAGACTGCCCATATATTCCCTATGTGATGCCCTACTCCTGTGATCAACGTCAGAATCGGGGATCATTAAAGAATTTTTATATGTAAGTTATTACTATTTTTATTTAAGGTAATATATATTACATCTCTCATCTTGGTGCGCTTTTGTGTTTTTTTCTCTTAAACTGCACACGTATATAAGCACAAGGTAAACTGCACACTTATATGTGTATCCATCCTAGTATCATGTCTTTACATTGCCGGGGTGATATTACTGATTCTGGATTTTATTGTTTGCTCACGGCAACATAATGGGCCATGATCTCTTCTTAGGTCTACTATGTACACGTAGACAGGATGATTTCTGGGGTGTCATACAACCATCTCATATGTCCGGTGTCCACTGCTATACAAATCACTGAACTGTGTTCAAAAAATGGTCATGCTGTGCTCTATAAGAAATACTGATCTAGCAATCAGCAGCTTGTCTCTCTGCCAGACCCGATACTACAACGGGATTGGCACAAACCAACATGACACACCCACAAGGGAGTGTACTTAAACAATATTGCAGCTACGCATTCTTAACTCCTCCCCCAGAAGAAGTATGTTTTACATGCGAAACGTGCGTAGGGTACTGACGTCGTGACGGTGGCGTCTCTTAGGGTGTCGGTTCGTGTGACGCGTGAGGGCTAATCTGCGGCTAGCAATGTAGCACACATACCAGGCAACACAAGTTGTATAAGTGGCTCTTTTGCGGATTTATGCAATATCGGCTATTTAATGCTACATGTTTGGCAGCCAATTACTGACAACGCTGTATAGGCGCATGTGCGCTACCACTTACCAACACTGGGATGAGTCCTTTTATCCAATACTAAGTATGGGGATTTGAGCTACAATCACGAGTGTATTCATGCATATTCAGCGACCTTGCCTGATTATTGATAGTGTTGTTACTAATACCCGTTGGCCGCAGTTTTCACGTATATGATGTGATTTTGCTGTGTGTTCATTCTGAGTTATGAAGATTCATGCTGTAGTGTAGTAATTATATCATATATAGCAGCGTCATTTATCTCGGAGTGTCTTCATTATACCACAAGACGTATAATCAATTGTGGTTACATACAGTATTCATTACGGTCCTATGGGGCACTCACACAGAGTGGGCTATTGAGTACACTGGTCACGTTTTGGTTGTAGTGCCTAGACTGGACCTAGACTAGCAACCGTTATATACTACTCACTGCGTTCACTGACCTAGACTGTTACTAGATATAGAGGGGAGAACACCAGTACCATCTACAACTAGGTTGGACTAGTATTGGTAATATACCACGTTACAATCTGATAGTGTGTACCATTGCAACATATCTTCTCCTATTAGCTTAGTTTTCAGTCTGGTTCTGTCACGAATCACCCCATAGGGGATTTTTAACACCTTTGTTTTGTGTTATGTACAGTATAGATTTTTAATGTCGTCGCTGGTGTAATTAATAAAATGTATTAATTTTTGTTTTGTGAGATTATACTCACTCTAGTGCAGTGATTCCCAACCTTTCTTGTCTGGAGGAACCCTTGAAGTATTTCGAAAAATCTCGGGGAACCCCTATCTGGCTGACACATATTAGGTTCGACAGGGGTAAATCACAAAATGTCACACCTCCATGAGCCACCTCTATTTCCCACCCTCTACCCATGTATTTATTTCCCATCCGTCTCACTCACTTCCCCCCCCCCTCCTGCCTCATGTATTTATCCCCTGCAACTCACTCGCTCTTTTTTACTCACTCACTCCCGCCCCCTCTCATTCGCCCCTACCTTCCGCCAATTACCCCATTGTCACACAATCCACCCTACAAAATACTTACCAAAAAAAAACACCCCCGGGAGGGGGGGGGGGGGGGGTTGTGGTCCATAGGAGGAACCCTGTGACTGCTTCAAGGAGCAACGGAACCCTGGTTGGGAATCACTGCTCTAGTGTGCCGTTGGGCGGGGGTGTTATACACCACCTAGTGGGACAACTGGTATCCCAGGCTAATTTAGCTGTTTAACTATACTTTGAGTGCAGCTCACTGGGTTCTTCCTGTTAACCTTGAGTTGACTTGTTGTGTTATATACACTTATATGATCACAAGGTAAACTGCACACTTATGTGAGCACAAGGTAAACTGCACACTTATATGAGCACAAGGTAAAACTTATATGAGCACAAGGTAAACTGCACACTTATATGAGCACAAGGTTAAATGTCCACAAAGGAAATGTACAAAATGAAATGTACTGGTTGCATAAGTGTTCAGCCCTGTGTGTGTGTGTGTGTGTGTGTGTGTGTGTGTGTGTGTGTGTGTGTGTGTGTGTGTGTGTGTGTGTGTGTGTTACACAGCTGTCATTTGGGCCGTCAAACATACAAACAAGAAATTGAAAATAATTGTAATTGATCAATAACTTGAATACGTATTATCTGACCAGAAATGTAATGATTTTGTTTTCTCAGTTTCATCTTATTGTATGAATCATGTCTCAACTGATCCCAAAACGTGGCCGCCCGGGACGGCTTTCACCCACCACAAGAGAGAGCCGGCGTAAGGAGTCGATGAGGAAATCGCAAGCCAGTCGTATTAAAATTGGAGGTGCCTTCGATGAATGGATGGCTTTAAAAAACGAGAAGGGTTTCATGCTGCACGAGGAGGTTGCATTTTTCCTAATTAATACTTTTAGGTAAGACTGAATTTTTGTGTTAATATTCATTTGGACACTTGCGCTCATTTTTTGTTTACATTTGCTATAATTATGTAGGTATGTATATACAGTATACGCACACACACACACACACGCCTTGATAAATTACCTAAAAAGCTACCCGCCACCTGGCCCTTCCCCTAATTTTTTTTTTTAATGGAATAAATTCCTAATATGAAAAATTCTGCGTCTCTGCAACATTTTTTTTCCATTTTATTTTTCCAAAACAATCTGCCACATCTGTAGTGGCACATGTCTACAATTCTGCATCCCCTCCCTCCTCTCTCCCCTGCACGGGAGGCTGCAGCAATAGCGGAGTGAGGTGACAAAAGAAAAAAAGTGCGCAGCTAATGACTGGTGTATATGTATTAAAACACAATGGTGAGTATAATGTGCAATAAACAAATGATATGACCTTATAGGACACTGATGGTGCGTCTGCAGCCTTAAGAGGTGGCTCAACACCCCCAGAACTGGAAAGACAAAACAAGAAAAAGGCGCACAACGCACATAGTGAAGTACAATATAAAAAGTGTGCTTTACTAAGGAAGAATAAGTTCTGCGCACATCAAAATTGATCAAATCAGACAGAGGATAAGTGGGGTTACCACACAGCAGGGACGGCTGAAGTCGTCGCTCATCACCCGATGTGAAGGGAAGAACAGCATATATATACTCCCTGATGAAGTAACTTAGTGTTACGAAACACGTTGGACTGTGTTTCATGCTCAATTCTTATTCCCACATTGTGTTTTATATCTTCGTTTGAACCCCGTTGTCCCCTGTGGCAGCTGATTCCCGTTCTGACAGCCTGCGTCTCCCTGTGAGCCGAGCGGTGCCGCGCGCCTTTGCTGTGACAGCCGTGAGCCCTGCACTGGTAGTGAAGCCAGTGACGTCATCAGCGGGTGTCCCCACGTGGCACAGCGGCGTGCTATCGGCATGATACAGCGGAGTCACTGACGGGGACTGCTGTATACTACTCTGGGACTTGTGTGTATTGATTCACACCGTGGACTAATCATTTAACCACCTCAAGACGGAGTTAGTGTGATCTATTGATCCAGAGGGCTCCCCCGCCGGGTTTGATGAATGCTGGTCTGCTGTTCTTCCCTTCACATCGGGTGATGAGCGACGACTTCAGCCGTCCTGCTGTGTGGTAACCCCACTTATCCTCTGTCTGATTTTATCAATTTTGATGTGCGCAGAACTTATTCTTCCTTAGTAAAGCACACTTTTTATATTGCACTTCACTATGTGCGTTGTGCGCCTTTTTCTTGTTTTGTCTTTCCAGCGGAGTGAGGTGCCTGCTGCAGGGGTGGGGAAGGGGGGGAGCAAAACTGAGGCCCGGCAACCGGACACGGAGCTGGCGGCGCCAAGACAGCTGAGGTCAGGAACAACTGTCCGCACTGGCCGGGCCTTTCGGCCCGGGACAACGTGTGTGTGTGTCCCCTTCCCCCGGTACCTGCTCCAATCGCTGCCTCGCCTCATATCTCCGCCGGTCCCACAATGCCATCAGCAGCACGTGCGCCATCTGTCACCCGCTGCCACAGTGTGCAGCCACGCCCCCCGCAACACTCCTAGTGGCTTCTGCCTGATGGCGCCCTGCCTCTCCCACGCTCCTATTGGATGAGGCCTCAGCCACACAAAGCTCCTCTTACCCTGCGCACGCAGGCGCTCTGCTCTCTGCTCTATTCTTCCTACGCTACACAGATAGCGCAAGGAGAATACGGGTGAGTAGTCGCCTGCGGCTAAAATGCACACCCCCCAGGCGAGTACATTTATTGAGATATATATATATATACATACATACACTGTATATATATATATATATACACTGTATATAGAAAAACAAATGTATATTTTTAAATACTGTTGTAAGAATTGTGTAGAAAAACTTTTTTTTTTTAAATGTATTATTTTTATTTATTATTATTATATATTTTTTTTAACATAATTATTTCATTTTTGTTTTCTAGGAAATTTGAAGCACTGCAACAAGATGTTGGTAAGTTAACTATATTTTATTTATCGAGATCACAGTATTACAATTTTTTCCTTATTGTTTTTTCATGTTAATAGTTCAACCAACAGGACCTGGATTGATCAACAACTCAGCGGAACTATCACAAGATATAAATATGACGGAGTCCGCAGATGGTATTAAACAGGAAGAAAGTGATTTCTCTGTTGGCTCAGAGCAAGTTATAGAGGTTTCTGACACGCCACCGTTGGAAACACACAGTGTGAAAGAATGCGTTCCCGGACCCAGTGGAATACCTTCCCCAACAAGTCCACAAGTACAAAGAGGGCAGTTGACCGTAACTTCTAAACCATTAGCAACATACATGATGAGACCTGTTTTGAGAAGTAACACGTGAGTGACAGTTTTTTGTAACTATTTTTGAAAAAATATTGGATAACTCTTATCGCGACTTTTGCAATTCATGTATTAAATATTTTTTTTAGCTGCAAAATTGAGGAGACGGATGATGAATATAATTCAGAAGATTATGATGACCCTTTGACGCCAGAACAGTATGTATGAGAATCAAAATAAGTTTTATCAATGGTACTTACTATAATAATTTAAATACCTTTTTATACTTTTTTCAATATATTTTTCTAATTTCAAAAAGGATGCATCTACTAGACACTACGCTGGAGGATAAAGATCCGGATTTTGTCATTAGTGATGAAGACTCTGATGAGGACTCTGATGAGGACATGTCAGACTCATCCCTATCCCCCCCAAAAGAGTACTCTAAGCACTCATACCTACATTCAGATGTTCAGCAATTTGCAAAGATGAAATGCCACATTGTCTATGAGGAATGTTTGGTGGTTCTTCTGCGCATGGCTTTCCCAAGATGTTTCCATAAACCGTGTGATGAAGAAGTAATCATTACTGTGAAGACCGTGAGCACAGCAGCTCATGTGTTCGTAACATGTTCAAGTGGGCACCTGTGGGAGTGGTGGTCCCAGCCACTTCTGCAGAAAGCCCAGAGAGGTAATACCGGTATACACATACACGCCCAGAGAGGTAATACCGGTATACACATACACGCCCAGAGAGGTAATACCGGTATACACATACACGCCCAGAGAGGTAATACCGGTATACACATACCCGCCCAGAGAGATAATACCGGTATACACATACATGTCCAGTATTTCCTCTCATTTGTGACTGGACAGTGTTTCCAAATACAGGACAGTCCGGTTCAATACTGGACACCTCCATTACTGGGCAATATACCAGTGCTCCTCCATGGATAGTTCAGTATGGGCACAAGTATCACCGATTGCGGCTTCCTATTGGCCCATGGAGTCCGCGAGATTTAGAGGCCATATTGGGTTTATAGAGATCATTTTAAAGCAGCAGTCCAAGCTGCCGTTTAAAAAAACTAATAATTTCCCTTTTAATATGTGCATCAATACACTCCACACAACAAGTAATTAGATAAGTTGCTGATCGATTCGTTCTCCTGTGATCGTCGGCAGAGATTCGGCTCGGGGGTTCAATAAATGGCTGTCAGAGCAGCAAAAGAGGACCAAAGATGCAAAGTTCTGTGGGGAAGATCATGTGACCAGGCAGTCACTAGATAGAATTGATGAACTGCTAGAAAGAGGGCAGGGCGGAGGGCTGTAAATGGTTGCTATAGAAACAAAAAATGCTTATTACATTATAATACATTGAAAATGTAATTCAGAGTTCTTTAAAAAAAATGCTACAAGTATTTTCTCATAGTACAGAACTGATTTATTAAAAAAAAAAAAAAAAAAACACATGTAGGATATTGTTTGGTCTGCAGCTTTAAACCTGGCGCTTCATTGATAAGTATTACTGGAACCCGGGGCTCTGTAGAGCACAAAATAACACGGTTAGCTCCGGAGTATCCCTCGTTCCATTTACATACGTGAATCAATATAAAAAAACAAAAAACAGGCGAAACTGCTGCTCTAAAATTATTACAGAAAAACATACACAACATTTTCTTGACTGTACTTCTGTAATGCCCTAGAGGAAGCAAAGACTTTGCAAGAGCTGAGCTGCTGCTCATGGAACCTTCAGAGTAGCCGCCAGTGTGGGGTTCTAGCAGGACCACCCACAGAACTCTTGGGGCCCAGAACAAATTAAGGAGCAAGGGGAGAGAACGAGATATGGCCCTGTGGAGGTTGGGTGGGGGAGGGAAAGAAGGCGATAAGGCCTTGGAGGGGAGAGGGGGAGATGTGGTGGAAGGAGATACGAGGCGAGAAGGGAGGAGAGAGTGGGAGGGAGAAAAGAGGTGGGAGAGGGGGGATGGGGAGAGGATAGAGAGGGATAAGGGGGTGGGGGGAGGAGTGGGAGAGAGGTGGAGGAGGAAAGAGTGAGGAGGGGAGGAGAGTGGGGGGGGAGGAGAGCGAGGGAGTGGCGAGAAGAGAGGGAGACTGGAGGGGGAAGAGTGGAGGAGTGGGAAGAAAGGTGGAGGAGAGAGTGGGAGGAGGTGGGATAAGAGTGTGGGATAGAGAGGAAGGGAAGAGAGGTGGAGAAGAGGGGGAACAGGCGATGGTAGTGAGAGAGGGTGAAGTAGGGAGAGGGAAGGAAGGAGAAAGAGGGAGAGAGGAGATATGGGGTGAAAGATGGGAGAGAGGGAGATGGGTGACAGAGGCAGAGACTTGGGAGAAGTGGAAAAGAGAGAGGGGGAGAGATAGTATATATATGTTGTATCCATCGATCCACCTTGGCCACCACTAATAGGGCTATTTGTCATTAGTCTAGCGGGTGGTACGTTTGTTTGGGGTGTGTGGGTAGGGGTGCATGATAGGGGTAGTTGCCCCGGGAAGGATGATTAGGCCTCCAAGGGAGGTGGTGGGAGGGGCTAACACCTTGGTTACCTTAGCGGTTAGTAAAGTATTGCATGGCAATGCTTTAGTAGCCACGATGGTGGCCAAGGGGGAGAAGGTAATGTATGTTTATGTTTATATTAATCCCTTTGTAGTCAGCTACATGACTAGTTGATCCCTTGGCTACTAAGGGGTTAATATTTTCTGTAATATACCATGTCATATTTTAACAAGAGGGGGGCGGAGAGATACTTACTGTATTGTCATATAAGATACTTTATCTCCCCATCCCTTGCCGCTCCTTTCATTTCTACAGGCTCAGGTTTTCCTGGTGGTTGGGATCAACTGCCCTCCTCCCCCCCCCCCAAGGGGTGGAGTCCACATGTATACTATCCATTTCTCACACTCATGTCTACAATTAAGGGAGCCATCCACGCCCTTTTTTTTTTCTATGTATTTTTATTTGATACAGGATTGAGGCAGGTCGTTCCCGGACCTGAATCCCATCATTTCAGCTGTGAGACCACCCTGCTTCCCAAGATAAGGGTGTCGGTATCTCGGCAAATTTTAAAGCTCCTGCATCATGTGGACCAATAGGTAGCTGAACCCGATGATGTCACAGCTTCCTATTGGCCCGCGGGAACGTTGAAACTCCAACATTACATGAACACTGGTAGCCAAGCGGAGCGGCTACTGGCAGTACTTACGGAGGTCAGTAACTCCACAAGAGGGTCACTGGAGCGGAACTTAATGGGATTAAGCAACGGGAACCCCTGCTTTAATCCAATGATCAAAATAAACAACATTCGCCCCAAAAATTGCATGTGTGGATTGCCCATTTAAGGTAATTTCTCCCAATGTGAAAGGCTTTAATAGCCCACGGAAGTGTCGGCTAGCATTTGAAAACGATAAAAGAGAAGCAGCTAATATACTATTCATTCAGGAAACATACATACCCCCTCCTGGGGTCATGACGCAGTGTTACCATGGCGACGCAGTGCCAAAGACCTGGTGGAAGCTGCAGGGGCTTCTGCGCAGTTCCCGGGCATTTAAATGCCTTTGGGGAGAGCGTGGGACCTCTAGCCGCCGTGCCCCACCTTGGAAATCTCCCACACCCCTTTGCGCCCCTGCATTAGCAGATGTTCTATCCCTACATATTTTTACAAGCCATTAAAAAAAAAAAAGATAAAATTCTCTCTATGTAACACTCACAAACCAATTTCTCTGGCTATACTCTTGGATACATACAGGACACCTACAAGCTCATATTGGACCCCAAAAATAAATGGTTAAATGGTTAAAAGCTCACTCCATAGCATCTCCCACTCTCAGGGGAACTTGCTTGCTTACAGTGTGATTGTGACAAATCTAATAGAGTGCTTTTCCTGGTAATGTACAGGTTAATAAAAGCTTCAATCAGACTTAGAACTTTGCAACTAAATTTGACAGATTTATTATAAATCATTCTTCCTGGCAATGCACAGGTTATTAAGAATCTATATTAGTGTTAGGGACCCTTGAAACGTGGTCTGCCGTGCAGTGGCTCAGGGGCTTACAACAATTTGGCCAAAATGTTAAACTAAAAGATCATTTTATTTATTTGATATCTATACATATATATTTAGGCACTGTACCGTGTATAAGTTTCGCTGGATGTGCACTGAGCTCTGTCTGTGTTTCATGTTCTGTCTCTGGTTTTAAAATATACTCTTGGAAAGTATGAACCGATTTGTTTCAGGATATACCCACAATTCTTCACTCCTCGAAGTGAATCAAAAAATTGGAAGAGAAAGAAAAATCTACTGTATCATAATACTGTTTTTATAAAGAACAAAATGGTGGTACAACCTACTTCCATTTCACGGGCATTTAAAACATTAGATTCAAGAATGTAGGATAGGGGCTTTAACCATGATAATCCTCACCGCAACGACGCTGTTCGAGTCTTTCAGCCACTTTGGCGTCACGTGATGTCCGCTAATCTCACTTTGCAGCACTCTGGCTTCCGAATCTGTGGGCGGCACTCCGGGAGATCTTTGCTCTTCAGCTGGGCCAACTCAGCCTCAGTCACTATCGCATTACTTGACCCTCCCCTACGCGTTTCACCAATGATTCCTAAGGTACCCCTGAGGAAGGGTTGACGTAAGCGAAAACTTGTGAGGATATCCTGAAACGAATCCATTCATACTATCCAAGAGTATATCTAAAGAAATTGGTTTGTGAATGTTACATATCAATTTCTTTTCCCCCCAGAATATTTTCACTTTGAACATACGTTTTTGCACTATTTTTCTTTCTCTGCCAGGCGTTATAGGCATTTTTTGCTTTAAAGATCTACATTGAACTTTTCCAAGTCTTGTAATGATGACAGTACTGTCCTTAAAGCTGCAGGGGAAGTGAGATATTCTTAATCGTAATATTGTTTGACATAATATTATGTATGTTGTGTCTAACTAATGTCTAACTGATGTTCACAGTAGATTGAAACAATTTTGCACATTGCACTTTATTAACAACATATTTGTATATTATATTACATTTTGAGGTTTTATTTGGTATATACTTGTTAGCGCTGGTCTTTAGCATATATTATATTTTCACAAACAATTATCACAGGTTTTTCTTTCATCCGCCTCTGAAAAAAACAGTAGCAATCTTTAATAACACCCTTCCCTTCAAACCAAAGGCGGTTAAGGATACGCAGGGCAGATTTATTTCTCGGAGGGGCAAGTCACATTGGCCAACCTACATGCACCAAACGAAGCAAAGGGCCCCTTTTTTGGTCAATTTTTCCCCACACTGAGACATGGCGAGAGGCACCATGATTGTTGGGGGTGACTTTGACAGACCTTACTAGATATAGGTCGGGAGGGGAAGTAACACTAACCGGCTGGAAAACGCCCAAAGACCCGAAAATTCTTTTAGACCATATGAAGGATTTGCGGCTCTGGATATCTGGAGAACGGCATAGGACATGTGGTCGTGGCCATTTTGCCGCAACCAAATCTCAGCCAGTGTTTAGCCACCACTCACCCCGCCGAAGGAACATCTCTCCGCCGGGGCGCTTCGCCGCCAAGGTAAGTCCCTAACCTTAACCCCATAGCCTAAAAGCTCCAAATCTTAACGCTATTAACCCCCTAACCGCTAAAACCCCTTCAATTAACTTTCCTTGGCAACGCTGCCAGTGATGTGTCCGGTGGCGAGGAAGGGTCCTTCCACATCCAAACACAGACAAAGACCTGGTCACGGCTAGATGGTTGCGACCAAATGTCCGATTCCGCTGGAGAACACTTTACCCTACGGCCCAGGACTACACATTTTTTTCCACACCTTACAACGCCTACTCTCACATCAATTTGTTTCACATAGATGCAGGTCTGTTTTTTCAGTTAGCTCAGGCTAGTATTTCCATTCTCACATGGTCACACCACGCCAGGATTGATATCCATCTCCAATCTTGCGGTTGACTCTTCCGCCACCCCCAAATGTCGATTATACACATCATTATTATGTGCCCTAGAGGTTGTGCAGCAGCTTGTGGCGTATCTGAAGTTTTTCTTCCGATACAAATAGCTCCCCAGAAATTCCATACCCTTTTGGGAGGCACATAAGTTTTTCTTCTGAGGGGAAATAATTAGTGGCCTAATACAGGAAAAAGCACATACTGCAAGGCATCAATGCACGCTCACTCGATCTAAACTAGTAGAAGGAAAGACATTAGGGTGGCCACTTTTAACAGAAAATATTAGTCCAGGCAAAACTCAATGTATGTCAATCTAAAAGACAGAATAAGCCATGTGCTGGGATTCCCTAACATTTTATGAGCACAGCAACAAAGCAAATACAGTGCTAGCCAGAAAATTGAGAGGTACATTCACCATGCATAATATCCACGCTATTCACTTACAGGATGGCTCAGTCTTGATAAGGTATCCCAATAAGGAACAATGACTACAAAATGTCCATTTGGATCACTCTCTGGTTTTAACATCAGTCAAAATTGCTGAACCTAAATATCAATCTTCTGGAAAACCTGATCAAACTGCTGAATATAACTTCAATGTATCATGGCAGAAAGACTCCCTTCCCTATCTGTGGATAAATCTGACAAAATCCTTCCACCACTGGACAGGACAAACTATCCCACACCCATGAGGCTCTTAAAGACCAACTTAGAAACATAGAATAGATACTGCATTTCCTGGATTGCAGAATAGCTTTGGTCTCAATGAATCTGCTGCCCAGACTACTGTACATGTTACATACACTCCCGATCCCAGTGGCGAACATTGAAAAAGGATATGCAGTGAAGCATAACCAGATTTATATGGGGAGGTAGGAGAGCTAGGATGGAGTCCCACCAGTGGATGGGTTGGCAATTCCAAATCAATTGAAATATTTGCAGGCATCTCAGATGGCCCAGCTGCTTCTTTGTAATTCTAACAACAACACAAGAAGCTGGGTCGACATAGTGAATGCTATCAACTCCCTTACCAACAATAATTAACTAATGTGGTTGGAAAATAATATTTGGCATGGGTCCTCGCTGTCCTGTCCAACGATAAAACATCTCCTCGACCTCTGGGATAATCTTACATTTAGGCTTCAACGTTCCTTCAAGAATTTAGGAATTAGTTTCACAAAGCTAAATTTGCTCCTGGGTGGGTGCAGCCTTCTTTCCAGGCATGGCGGGGCCACAGATCATAAGGTTTCCAGACCTCCATGAGAATAAAGAACTACCTTTGAAAGAGATTTTCAGGTATCTGCAAGTTAATCATTTTCTCATGACAATAATTTCCCGGCCACTGCCACCTATTTTGAAGGCATAGATGATTCTAGATCTTGAGAAGCAGCTGATTTCCCTGATTTACCAACTACTTTTGAATACGTCGCCAGAGAGTAAATGCCCATACAGTATATGCTAAAGTGGGAGGTAGAGTTGGATGAACCCAGAGCTGGAGGAATCGAATGACATCTGTTAGGCAGCAACATTTACCTCTCTCCTCAGTTACCAAAGAAAATGCCTATAAGATGCTGTTCGGATGGTACATTGCCCCTGTGCGTACGAATGCCATCAATGGCACCAATTCTCTGTTATGTTTTCGTGGGTGTGGACAGCAGGGCTCTCTCACACCTGGTGGTCTTGTCCCGTGCTTGCCACACTGACTCTTGGTTGTCTCTTCTACATGACTGCTTAGAATATCTTACACGTTAATAATATAATTTTTCTCACTGTTAGATGCTGTATAGCCACTTGCTGGAACAAGCAATTGATACCAGAAGTACATATTTAAAATAAAAAATAAAGTCTCGCACATACTAACAATGGAGAAAATAACAGCCTACGAGAGATAAAGCTTCTAAAATTCACTTTGATGAGCTCATGACTGATGGATAGCTGCTGTCCCTCACGGGTGACTGAAGGCCCTTCTTATTTCTGTACCCCATACAAACTTAACAGTTGACTAAAAACAAACAATTAAATATAATTGGTAAATTAAAATAAATGTCAAGTTTTAGGGTAAGATTCCATACAGCTATGATAATACGCTATCAAAGCTTATTAAATGCGATTAGAATCCATGGGAGAGCTAGCATTGTATCGATACTTTAGACTATGCTTTGTCCTGACTGTGTTGTGATCTTGGAAACATTTTCGGTTTGCGCTGCTCGATCTTGACACTGGGACATTGCACAGATGCACAGTTTTGAATTGTATTGTGAGGATCATCTCCACCTCGTTGCGCTGCTCTATTAATTGGTACATTGTCAGACAGTCTTCTCTGGAGGATGTCATTCATAATAACTGGAATGTAGGCATAGGTTTTGGCACATTTCAGCGGCACAGAAGTCCAGCGCTTCCTCTTTTTTGAGTAGTATTTTCTATGTCTGCAAGAAAAGAGAATTGTTTCTGTAACATGAAACCTTCATTCTCTGTGTTTGATATGCTTAAACTCAGCCTGTAAAATGGTTAGTCCTCAAATTCATATGTTCATTCTTACCGTTTAGATCCATCAGGGTTCAGCAAATATTTACGACCAAGGTGATGATTATAGTCGATGGCTGTTAAAAGGGTGCGAGTCAGATATGCATTGTTCCTTTAAAAAACAAAGAGCATTTACTTTAATGTTATGTTATTTTCCTGCAGCCTCCCATGGCAGCACATGCTATGGGAATATGCCCCCTCATCCTAAAAGGTAGGTACCAGCACACAACTGTGTCTCGGGAGATTAAACTTTTATAACAGTATCGCAATCACCAGACAGAATGAAGGCGTTAAATAAACAAGGTTAATTCGGTCCGGAGCCAACAGAGCAACAGAAGCAGAAACAGTCATAACTCACCAGAAACTAGGTTATGGTGACTACAAGCTGACTAGGTGCTGCCGAAGCTAGTTTAGCCAGGATGTCTCCACAATCCATCAGTCTCAGGCTATACCAGTTACGAGGGATCACAGCATCTCGGGTCACTATTTGGATTTCCAGTTTGTCGATGACACAGAGGTCAACCATGAATGCGTGTGGAACTCCGATCGGCTTATATGGACCCCGGCCTCTATCTGAAAGCATGGAAAACCGGGTGCCAACCAATCAGGGAAGAATTTGTTTTCACTGAATGAAATCAGAGGCAAGGGGCTTATCCTCAATGTACCAAACAGGACTTGGTAGCTGGTACATTGCTGAAGAATGTCCCCAAAGTCGGGGCAATATGAACTGGCCAATAGGGTATGAGCCGACAGGGCTAGAAACAGGCATTGCTCTCCGGTTTCAACTCCAAACCTCCCAGAGGGCAAGATGCCTTACTACTGGGGAGGGAAGACTCCGGCTTTAAGTGTACACTCTCCCATCAGGAAAGCACGTCCAGCCCAACTCCTCTTTGTCTAAACACTGCACCTGGCCCAATGTAATGGACAGTCTTTGGATTCATTGTATGCTGGCCTCACTAAGTGGGTCACGGGCCCAACATACAATGAATCCTACAGAAAATGCATAGTGAACAAAAAACACCAAATAAAAAGTGTCGTTAGAGATGACTAACTTAGGGAACACATATGAACCATGCTTGGCAGCCATTTTGGCTACACTTACACTACACTACACTTCGGTCGCCATCTTGACAGGTATGAGCAAGCAGTGGGCTTAACATGTAATGTGCTGTGCCTGGCTGCCCCTATCATCACAGAGAGAATATCCTTTCAGGAACCCCTGTACTTTGTAGCATCGAGTTATTTCAAAACCAAATCATAATCCTAAATAAGAAATACAAAAGGGGCACCAGTATAATATTAAAGCTTAAAAAATGGTAGCAAGATAAATATAATACATGTAAACACTCCCCCACCCCCTTTAAAAGGTTAGCGTCTACCGGACCCCACCCTATATGGTCATGGGTCATAACGTCACAAAGTGTATATAAAAAGGGAGGGGATGTTCGAGGTTAGGTTAAAGGAGAACAGAGTAGAAGAGCCTCAGGAGAGTGGATAAGTAATGTTTATAAAGTAATAGCACAGACCAGGCCCCCTGTTTATCAGGTTGTAGATAGGGATAGCCCTTTTAAGTCAGGCATAAGAAGATTAAGGGAGTCCAATATAAGCTTTGAAGTATGCAAATGGTATGCTACAGCGGGCCTCCATAACGAGGACTCCCGTGTGCCGGCGAATCGGCTCTAACCGCGGATCTGCATTAACAGTCCACTCCGGCTGCAGGGAAGTGGCAGTTCCCGCAAAGACCAAAAAGGTATTAGCGTCCCTTGGCCAGGTCCCGCTAGGAGTCCCAATGGGCTTGCATTACCGGGATAATACAGAGGTATATTTCGAACAGAAGAACGAAGGGGGCCCAGATCTCAGAAGAGTTAAGCAACCAAGAGAACACTCAGAGGGAAATATAAGAGTGGGCATTCATAGAAGCGCATACAATTGAGAAATAAAGAAACATTACAATGTTGTATAAAGTTTGGTGTGCGGTCCCTGTGTTTGGGACCTGAATAAAAGACTGTTGTATGACAAACATTCCTGGCACCCATTATTCAAAACTTTGGGGGTTCACTTGCCTATCTTCCAGACAAATGCATTCTGTTATCCACCTAGATGTAATGGTTATTCAGCTTTAAAACCTGCCTTAAGAGTCCAAAAAAGAAACTGTCTGTCTTCCTAAATTCTTCTGTTCAACAAGTGTAATGTCTGGACTCTGAAAATGTCCAAAGTCTCCTGGCATTATCGATTGTCAAACTACTGGTTTTAATCTTTCCACTGCCTTTATAAATTAAACCACCATGGAATGTGCCGCTTCAGTTAGGCGAGAACACCACATGTGAACGTGTACCCCCAAATGGATCCGATTTGTAAGCCTCAAAAGTGAAATGTTAAAATAAGATGATCATCTGTCACTTCTCCATCTTTTTGAATGTTTGTACAACCTTTGGGTAACCACATTTTTGGTGTCCCAAAAAGAACGAAGTTCAACTTGCACTCACCCACTCAGCTGTTCTTCACAACTGTTGTGATCTGGTGCTCAGGTCCTGCACCCACACCGGTAGGAGAAAAGCTTTTAACACGTTTGTTTGAAGTTGGACTAGCACTCAGCAAAATAATACTGTAAGTATTTAAAAGTAAACTCACATGATCCTTGTGGCTTCTTTTTAAAGTTCTTCATTTTGATAAAAATGTTTCTCAAAATTTCTAGCTTACAGAAACGTCAGGGCACATATTTGCAAATAAGCAACATTTCAGGGCCTCTAGCCTTTTCGTCAGGCTTCAAATAACATTACTAGAACAGTCACAATAGAAATCTATTGCAAGTTTCAAGGAAGCTAGTCACGTCTGTAACAATCTTCTACATGTTCCCGAGGGATAATCTTGCTCCACGCTCTGCATCCAAAAGCCCGAGTGTCCTGGCCTGGCCTGCTTCTGTGTCCATAATATTTTTTATTACATGTAGCTTCCATTTTGCTTTCCATAGGGTCTCATACCGCTAACCAGCCGTCCATCAGGGTAGTTTTTTTTGTCCTCGATCAGCAAGAATAACCAATAATCAATGCAGTCTACATTAAAGACTGATGGCACAAAGTCATATACTGAGACCGACTCCAGCAAAAAGGAATCAGAAAAGATCATTCTTGATGCAAGGCCTGCATTTTTGAGCCACATAATGATGTGGTAACAAGCCACATTCCTTACTGAACTTCAATTTTGTGCATTTCTTAGCGAGGAGCAAATTTGTGGAGCACTTGTCTTAGCGTCTTTAACATTGTCTGGTTGTACTAGAGCCCGAGACATCTTTCAAAACGATTCAGATTCCAAATGAAGGCACAGAAAATAGGGCACCTAAACACAGTAGCAATTCCTACCTCTCACAATTGGGAGGGAAGAAGAAAATTTAAAACAACTTACCGTAATTTTCTTTTCCTGGAACCATGGCAGTGGGCACATAGTTGCCCTCCCTGTATATGTCTAATGCCTATGTGCCCACTGCCACGGTTCCAAGGAAAAGAAAATTACGGTAAGTTGTTTTAAATTTTCTTCTTTCCTGATCACCCTGGCAGTGGGCACCTTTGGGACATACCCAAGCAGTAAAAATTTTAGGGAGGGATACACCAGAATAAACACCACCAGTTAATGCCTTATCAGTTTGACCTTTATTAATACACTTAACACTTTATATTACTACAGATTCTAACACTCTACGACCAAAGCTTGCGTGAGCTGATGATTGTATGTCTAGTCTGTAGTATTTCAAGAATGTATTGAATGAGGACCAGACTGCCGCTTTGCATATCTGTCCTGGTGTAGCCTGGGCTTTAAATGCCCATGAAGTAGACATGGCCCTTGTAGAATGAGCTTTAATGTTCAAAGGTTTATCTTGTCCTTTGCTTTCATAAGCCTTTATAATACAAGACACTATCCACTGGGAAATTGTTGTCTTTGATGCTGCTTGACCTTTCTTCGGTCCCTCTGGTATGATGAATAGTCTGTCTGACTTTCTGATATCTTGCATCCTTTCCAGGTACACTTTTAGACATCTTACAACGTCTAATTTGTGTAGTCTTTCTTCTTTCTTGTTCTTTGGTTCTGGACAGAATGACGGAATCACAATTTCTTGATCCATATGGAACTGTGATACAACCTTTGGCAGGAATTGATGCACTGGTCTGAGAACTGCCTTGTCTTGATGTATGACTAGGAATGGTTCCTTGGCTGATAGAGCCTGTAGTTCTCCCACTCTCCTTGCTGAGGTGATTGCTATCAAAAACGCCATTTTCCATGATAACCATTTTAAGCCTATCTCCTGTATAGGTTCAAATGGAGGTGCTGTTAGTACATCCAATACTAGGAACAAGTCCCATGTAGGTACCCTGTTCTTGATTTGAGGCCCTAATCTTTTAACTGCCTGCAAGAACCTGATGATCAAATCTTTCCAATGCCAGATTTCTTTCCAACAAGGCTGACAGTGCAGACACCTGTACTTTCAATGAGCTGAGACTGAGACCTTTCTCAAATCCCTTTTTCAGGAACTCCACTATAGATACAATTCTAGGTGAAAGGAAATTTTGTTTTTCTTTTTCACACCAATCGCGAAAGCAAAGCCAGATTCTATGGTATACTTTCGATTTGGAACTTTTCCTTGCTTGTAAAAGGGTCTGGATTGTTTTGTCTGAACAACCCTTCAGTCTCAATGTTTCCCGCTCAATCGCCATGCCGTCAAGGCCCATTGTTTGGCATTCGGATGACATATTGGACCCTGTCGCATCAGCCCTTTGCGATCTGGTATGTGCCATGGTTATCTACTGCCATATTTACCAAGTGTGTGAACCGAAGCCTTCTTGGCCAGTATGGTGCTATGAATATCATCTCTGCTTGGTCTTCCCTGATTTTCCTGATTGTTTTCGGATTTAGGGGAATTGGAGGGAACAGGTAGGTATGCCAACTTGAAGTGCCATTTGAAACTGAGAGCATCTGTACCTTGTGCGCTTGGATGAAACTGTCTGGCACAGTAGTTCCTTACCTTGCGGTTCTGATGTGTCGCCATGAGATCTATGTCTGGCTGACCCCATCGCTCTACCAGTTCTTGAAGCACCTGTGGATCTAATGCCCATTCTCCTGGGTGTATGATGTTCCGACTTAGAAAGTCTGCTGTGACATTTTCTAATACTGGGATATGTATGGCTGTAATTCCCGACAAGTGGCGTTCTGCCCAAAAGAGGATTTCTGCTGTGAGGTTCATCAGCTTTCTGCTCCTGGTTCCTCCTTGCTTGGCTATATACTTGACAACTGACCTGTTGTCTGATTCTATTTTTATACAGCCACCTCTTATCTGGTATTGGAAAGCTTCTGGGCCCTTTGTACTGCTTTTAGTTCTAGCAGATTTGATGGAAGATGCTTTTCCTGGTTTTCCAATAAGAGGGGCATTATCCTATAGTGTATGCTGCCATGGGAAGATGTCCAGAAACAAAATACAATAAATCACTCATTATTTTGGGGTTTTGGTTATAAATTAAACAAAACAAACTTACTGAAAAGCCATCTTCTTTGCCGTGTACAGTAAATGACTGTGATAAGACTCCAGTTCCCTTGTTGACCTGTAAGATAGCACCAAGGATATTTTACAATTGCCTCACAAAACATTCGTCCTGGTATTAATTCTTTTTATGCTAGTCATACCGAGCATTTGTAAAATAGGGAAGCTTGCGCATTATCCACTTATTGTTCACAACTTCAGCCAAAGCGCTGTGTGGGGGTGACTCGAGTTTCAGCCAATTCTGTTCTTGCCCTTCGATGGGATCATGCTCACATTTATTAACCTCTCCGGGTATAGTTGTAGGCCATTCATGTACATTGATAGTGTGATAGAGGATACCTCGCCAGCAAGACTGTGGATAAAGTAAGTAGACATTAAACCAAGTATTTGTAAGTAATAAATACTCAAATGTATATCTGGTAAGCATACCTCAAGAACAATGACATCTCCGTGGCACGTGGAACATGAATACCAGAAATGATTGATGATATAGTCAACCCACGGCAGCAAATCCATATTGTTTTTACATTTTGCAGCCTGTAATAAAAGATAAAGCATGGTCCTAAAAAATAATACTTTATATGGTTGCATAAAAAAATGAAAGCGTAGAACGTACCTTTAGCAGTCTGTTACACAAAGCCTTGCTAGCATGCCACATATCAATTTGGTGCTTTATCTGAGGGTAATTTTTACCTTTAAAAAAAAATACAAAGCTTTCATGAATGTTAAAAGTTTATCTATGAACGCAAAGAGTATATATGTCCATATATCCAACTTACCAAGAAAAGCCAATATTTGGATGTGAGAATCTGTCACAATCTCGGTCACCGTAACGCCGTTATTAAGGAGGTGCTGCAAACCTCTCTGGAAACCTATCAGCTCCATGTTTGCCGACGTTCCATGGGCTTCTCTTACATCCACTACATTGACGTCCACAATTTCCTTGGTCTCATACTCCATGAACGTGTAGGTCAGGAACTTTGCACTGTGTCCAGGACTATTGTTTTTTCCATCCCCCATAATAGTAATGGGCCTGCTGAATTTGCCTAAAATGTCCTGCTGCATGTTGGCCCAGTACTTGCTGACGGAAGGCACGATGTAATGTCTTTGAAAAGAATTAAAAGCAGTTGGTCCTACACATGACAGGTTTAGAAATTTGAAGAATAATGCAATCTTGGCAAAATTGTTGCCGCTTAGCACTATGGCAGAAGACAACATGAAATTGGCAAGTGGAGATTTCTGCAGAAGTGGCTGGGACCACCACTCCCACAGGTGCCCACTTGCACATGTTACGAACACATGAGCTGCTGTGCTCACGGTCTTCACAGTAATGATTACTTCTTCATCACACGGTTTATGGAAACATCTTGGGAAAGCCATGCGCAGAAGAACCACCAAACATTCCTCATAGACAATGTGGCATTTCATCTTTGCAAATTGCTGAACATCTGAATGTAGGTATGAGTACTTAGAGTACTCTTTTGGGGGGGGTGGGGATAAGTCTGACATGTCCTCATCAGAGTCCTCATCAGAGTCCTCATCACTAATGACAAAATCCGGATCTCTATCCTCCAGCGTAGTGTCTAGTAGATGCATCCTTTTGAAAATAGAAAAATATATAGAAAGGTATTTCAAATATTATAGTAAATAACATTGATGAGACTTATTTTGATTATAATACACAGGGCTGCCGACAGAGGGGGTTGGGGGGGTGAACAACAGCCAGGACCCGTCCTGGGCCCGGTGTGTAAAGGGGCTTGGGCCCCGTGCTTGCAATCCTACCATGTGTCCTGATCCAGAGACGTCCTCCTGGAAGGTGTTCTCGGAGGTACCTGTCAGAAACAGCATGCTGTATAACAGGGGTGTGAGATTTTTTTTTGGGGGGGGGGGGGGGGGGGGGGGGGGTTGCAGAGGTCCCACGCTCTTCCCCAAGGCATTTAAATTAAATGCCAGGGGACCGCGCAAGGCCTCTGCAACCTCTACTTACCGAGATTCAGCCGGCTCAGGACACGTCCCCATGGCAACGCGGCGTCAAATGACGTCACGCCACATGAACCGTTGCCATGGGAACGTGACATCAAATGACGCTGTGGGTCACGTGACGTCACACAACCCCGCAAAGTCATTTGACGCCGAACATGAGGTAAGGGGTGAGCAAGAACGGAGGAGAGGAGGCAGCAAGAAAAGTTTGTGCACCCCTGCTGTAGACAGGTGGAAGGGAGGCTCCTCTGTGTGCACCTTCCAGCACACAGATCTGGAGGCAACTTACTTAGGTCACAGTCCTCCAGAGCAGCCCTCCTGTGTGTCACTCTTCTCCCCCCCAACCCCCTCCCGCGTCCTCTCTCCTTCCTCCTTCCCGTCCTCCCCCCCTGTCCTCTTCCCTTCTCCTTATCTCTCACTCTATTTCCCACCTCCTCCTACCCCCTCTCCCTACCCATCCTCCTCCCTTCCAGGCCCATAACTACCCCTTCCAGGCCCTCATCTCATTCTGGTGGGGGAAGGGGGAAACCGTGCTCCTTTAATTTGTCCTGGGCCCCAATATTTCTGTTGGCGGCCCTGCTCATACATACTGTTCTGGCGTCAAAGGGTCATCATAATCTTCTGAATTATATTCATCATCCGTCTCCTCAATTTTGCAGCTAAAAAAAAAAAATATATATATATATTTAAAACATGAATTGCAAAAGTAACAATATCAGTCAAATATTTTTTCAAAAATAGTTACAAAAAACTGTCACTCACGTGTTACTTCCCAAAACAGGTCTCATCATGTATGTTGCTAATGGTTTAGAAGTTACGGTCAACTGCCCTCTTTGTACTTGTGGACTTGTTGGGGAAGGTATTCCACTGGGTCCGGGAACACATTCTTTCACACTGTGTGTTTCCAACGGTGGCGCGTCAGAAACCTCTATAACTTGCTCTGAGCCAACAGAGAAATCACTTTCTTCCTGTTTAATACCATCTGCGGACTCCGTCATATTTATATCTTGTGATAGTTCCGCTGAGTTGTTGATCAATCCAGGTCCTGTTGGTTTAACTATTAACATGAAAAAAAAAACAACAATAAAAAAGGAAAAAAAATTATAATACTGTGATAATGATAAATAAAATATAGTTAACTTACCATCTTGCTGCAGTGCTTCAAATTTCCTGGAAAACAAATGAAATAAAAATGTTAAAGAATTTAACAAAACCATACATTTTTATCTACACGATTCTTATACAGTATTTAAAAAAAAATGAACATTTGATTGTATGACAGATATACACACACACACACACACACACACACCTGCGTGGGTGTAATCGGCAAGAAACTGGAATACAAGCAAAAATGAATGTAGGCACTCCTGGACTTAGAAAAACTCTAATATAGTTTATTACATAAATAAACGAATATATGTGCGATAATAAATGTGAAATTCGTACCTTAAAGTATTAATTAGGTAAAATGCTAACTCTTCATGCATCATGAAACCCTTCTCATCTTTTAAAGCCATCCATTCATCGAAAGCACCTCCAAGATTGATACGACTGGCGTGCGATTTCTTAATGGATTCCTTACGCCGGTTCTGTCTTGTGGTGGGTGAAAGCCGCACTGGACGGCCACGTTTCGGGATCACTTGGGCCATGATTCACAAGATGAAACTGAGAAAACAAAATCATTAAATTGCTGGTCAGATAATAAGTCTTCAGGATATTGAACAATTAGAATTATTTTCTATTTCTTGTTTGTACTGTATGTTTGACTGCCCAAATTAAACAGCTGTACCATTTAATGTGGCCAAAGCATACACAGTGGTTTAATGTGCAGTGTTGGGCTTGCGTCAGATGTAACGCTTGGAATTTAGACCAACAAGTTCAATTGTTGTCTCGTCTGATCACAAAACCTTTTTCCGCATGTGTGTGTGTAATGTCTTCGTTCTTGTCACCCGTCCATACAGTCCAGCTTTGTGTAGGGACCGGCTTATTGTTGATGTGTGAACACCGACTCATTACCACCCAAACTGTCAAGCATGGTGGTGGCAACATGTTATGGGCAAGCTTCTCTTCAGCGGGGACTGGGAAGTGGAATGGAATATTAGGCCGTGGCTGGTTCGCCGCGACCAAGTGGCCGCTGGCGGTCGGCAGCAGACGGACCCTGCACCACAGCCGACCCCGCCGCTGGAATCCCCGCTGTCGGCCGCTTTTAAGGTAGGTTTTACGGGTTAGGAGGTTAATTGAAGGCGTTGTAGCTGTTGGGGTAGGGGTTTTTAGGCTTAGGGTAGGGCGTTTAGGCAGTTACCTTAGCGGTGAAGTAGCCGATGGCAACATGTCCCAGCAGTGGGGTGAGTCACAGCGAAGTGCCGTGCTCATTTGGTCACGGGAAAATGGCCGCAACCAAATGTCCTAGGCTGCAAGGAAGCTTGTCAGGAGAGAGGGGAGAATGGATGGTGCAAAACCCAGGCGAATCCTTGAGCAAAACCTGTTCCAGTTCAGCCAAGACTCTGAAACTGGGGAGGAAATTCACATTTCAGCAGGACAATGACCCGAAGCACAAAGCCAAAGCCACACTCAAGTGGTTGAAGAAGTGGCCCAGTCAAAATCCTGACTTTAATCTAATGGAACATTTATGGTGAGACTAAGATTGCCGTCCATCAACAATCCCCAACACACTAATCAGAACTAGATCCATTTTCCCATAAACATTTCACCATCCGACTGTGCAAAGCTGGTAGCGACCTATTCAAAAAGACTCGCCAGTAATTGCTGCAAAAAGGGGCTTCTACCAAGTACTGGTGGGAAGACAGAGTTTGAATCAGGGGAACCTGGTTCAACTCTCTGTGTCAGGTCCTCGTGACCTTGGGCAAATCCCTTTATCTCACTGTGCCTCAGGCAACAAAATCATAGATTGTAAGCTCTACGGGGCAGGGACTGTGTCTGTAACAATGCTATGTGCTGCGTAGCGCGCACTGTGCTGTGATTGTGACGCGCTTTCAGTCCCATTGAGAGAAAAGCACTATCTGAAATAAAGTTATTATTTCTACTGACTTAGGGGGCAGAATACTTGTGCAAAATTAAATTTACTGGTTGCATATTTCCTTTGCTGACATTTTACCATATCCTCATAGAACAGTATTTTGTTTAACCACTACAGCTTTATATTAAACAAAAAAAAGTTTGTTTGTAAAACTGTGCATACATTATTTATAATTCAGCAAAAAGTGAGACTATTGATAGGGGGCGAATACGTCTGAAAACCACCGTACGCACGTTTGTTTGCAGACGTATTCACCCCCTACCAATAACCTCACTTTTTGTTGAATTCTAAATAATGTATGCACAGTTTTACAAACAAACTTTTTTTATACAAATAAACTTTTTATTGGTTATGTACATACATACAGTTGTGTGAAAAAGAAAGGACACCCTCTTTGAATTCCATGGTTTTACATATCAGGACATAATAACAATCATCTGTTCCTTAGCAGGTCTAAAAATTAGGTAAATACAACCTCAGATGAACAACAACACATGACATAATACACAATGTCATGATTTAACAAACAAAGCCAAAATGGAGACGCTATGTGTGAAAAACTAAGTACACCCTTACTGCTTCCATAGGAATTAAGATGCTGATGATCAATTAATCTGCTACTTAGCAAGTGTGACCACATCTATAAAAGCCGAAGTTTTAGCAGTTTGCTGGTCTGGAGCATTCAGGTGTGTGTTAACACAATGCCAAGGAGGAAAGACATCAGCAATGATCTTAGAGAAGCAATTGTTGCTGCCCATCAATCTGGGAAGAGTTATAAGGCAAATTTCCAAACAATTTAAAGTCCATCATTCTGCAGTGAGAAAGATTATTCAAAAGTGGAAAACATTTAAGACAGTTGCCAATCTTCCCAGGAGTAGACATCCCAGCAAATTCATCCCAAGGTCAGAGCATGCAATGCTCAGAGAAATTGCAAAATACCCAAGAGTTACATCTCAGACTCTACAGGCCTCAGTTAGCATGTTAAATGTTAAAGTTCATGACAGTACAATTATAAAAAGACTGAAAAAGTATGGTTTGTTTGGAAGGGTTGCCAGGAGAAAGCCTATTCTCTCTAAAAAGAACATGGCATAACAGCTCAGGTTTGCAAAGTTGCATTTGAACAAACCACAAGACTTCTGGAACAATGTCCTTTGGACAGACGAGACCAACGTGGAGATGTTTGGCCATAATGCACAGCGCCACGTTTGGCGAAAACCAAACAGCATATCAGCACAAACACCTCATACCAACTGTCAAGCACAGTGGTGGAGGGGTGATTTGGGCTTGTTTTGCACCCACAGGACCTGGGAACCTTGCAGTCATTGAGTCGACCATGAACTCCTCTGTATACCAAAGTATTCTAGAGTCAAATGTGAGGCCATCTGTCCGACAGCTAAAGCTTGGCCGAAATTGGGTCATGCAACAGGACAATGATCCCAAGCAAACCAGCAAATCTACAACAGAATGGCTGAAAAAGAAAAGAATCAAGGTGTTGCAATGGCCCAGTCAAAGTCCAGACCTCAACCCGATTGAAATGCTGTGGCTGGACCTTAAGAGAGCTGTGCATAAACAAATGCCCACAAACCTCAATGAACTGAAGCAACGTTGTAAAGAAGAGTGGGCCAAAATTCCTCCACAATGATGTGAGACTGAAAGTCAAAGAAAACGATTACTTCAAGTTATTGCTGCTAAAGGTGGTTCTACAAGCTATTGAATCATAAGGTGTACTTAGTTTTTCACACATGGCTTCTCCATTTTGGCTTTATTTTGTTAAATAAATCATGACACGGTGTAATATGTCATGTGTTGTTCATCTGAGGTATTTACCCAATTTTAAGACCTGCTAAGGAACACATGATTGTTATGTTCTGATATGTAAAACCATAGAATTCAAAAAGAGGGTGTACTTTCTTTTTCACACCACTGTACATACATAAAGCGCACACCTCAGCATTGGAGAGATGTGGCAATATGAAGGTCGTTAGCTTCCTTGGTAAGTGCACTTTCTGTTGAGGATGCTGTGCAGAAGCCTGATTAGAGAGGGTCAAGTAGGGTATGGGAGTTGAGAAAGTGAAGTATACATGGAGAAATCATTTGTTCGAGGTTTAGAAGCAAAAGGCAAGAGTGAGCCGGGCAATAGTTAGAAGGGAAGGTAGGGTCTAGGGTGTTACTCTTAAGAATTGGTCAAATAATAACTAGTTTGAAAATAGATGGAAAAGTACAAGAATAAAAGGGACAAGTTAAAGATATAAAATCAAGTGAATGGGTCAAAAAAAATATAATACAGAAATACTTTACCCAAAACCAGGTTCTATGAAGAAGGCACAGCATTGCAGAAAATCCCATCAAAAGACTGCATTATCCAAACAGCAATAACCAACGTTATGGTCCCCGAAGGGACCATCATCAAGGGCAGCGTGGTGAGCGGAGCTCTGATGAAGGTCCTATAATGGACTGTAACCTTGATTATTGCTGTCAAAATCACAGTAGGAGTAAAAGTGCATTATTAGAAGTGTAGTCAGGGGAGGGCAAGTGCATCTAGAGTTCATTCAAGAGGCGTAGAACGTTTAACGAGATGATTCTTTTAAAGAGGTAGATTATCAGCTGGGCTTTGAATGTGTAAAGTGAAGATGCTTGAAGAATATTCCATAGGTAGGGAGAGATTAGTAAAAAAGTTTTTTGATGGGAGAAGGATGTTGAGGTAAAAGGTGCAAGAGACAAGAGATCAGAGTTGAGATATATGGGAGGTGTAGAGCCAAAGAAAGGAGGATCATTTTGTAGTTTATACGGAAATTAATAGGAAGCCAGCAGAGAGTTCAGCTGGTCTGAAGCGGATACACATCTGGAAGAGCAGGAGATGGAGAGAGAGAAGAGTGAGAGAGAAGAGGAAGAGAGAGGAGAGGAAGAGAGAGGAGAGGAAGAGAGAGAAGAGAAAGAGAGAGATCTTGAATAAGGAGGGTGACAAGGGACAGATTCTCTCACCACAAGAATAGCCAAATAAGCTTAAAAACTATCAAGAAGTTCCAGTACTCCGATATGAAAAAAAAAAAAAAAAAAAAAATCTATAAAATGTATTAACAGAATACTGTAGTAATCACTATACAATCATATGAGACCACACCTCCACCTGATCGTGAAAGCTTCACTCAAACCCTGGACTAGCGCCCCGGACCTCACTCTGTCCTTTCCATAGTCCTATCAGCGGCTCTCTGCATGCCGTCTCTTTATATACCCTCTTGATACGGCGCCTGACTTCATATTTTGGGTCACGCAGGCGCAATCAAGCGAAAACATTTCTTCTGCCTGTATGCACTTGCGTCATCCCACATCACCCGATTACCCTGAACCAATAGGTTCACCACTTAATAATCCCCAGCAATCACTCAGTGTCCCAGAGGCCTATATATTTTAAGATATTTACCTTACATCTAAATACTTTTCTACCCACAACAGCTTGCAGAACTATATGGTAACCAACAGCTACACGTAAAAAAATAAAATTATATAGCTATATATATATATAAACTATATATATTAGAGAGATTAATATAGATATTATATGAGATATACCACCCTATACCTATATTATTTTCATATACAAATACATCTTCCATTTTATAACATACATATTTATCATCAGGTATCTAATATATCCTCTCTTGCCATAATATCCATCAAGATTCATGTCAGTCCCAAAATCCTTTGCTGGGATTCCTAATGGGAACATATATTATTTATATCCCATAAACAAAAGTCCATATTTGTATTATAATGCTAGTGATGTCTTGGATGTCCGTATAAATGTAGGGGTTTGGAAGGGTTTCTTGGATTCCCATAACGAGAGGACCCCATGGAGGCCCCGGCGTTGGATAATAAGGTGCTCCATCTATTCACTAATTCGGCTGGATCAGTGAGTTATGGGGTGTTCTTTCAGGGATCATGAGTGCAGAGGCACGGACGGCCCTCTAGGAGAAGACGGGGCATGTTAGGAATTTGACTTTTCTGGAGCCGTTTCCCTTTGTGGTGGCAGTGGAGCCGTGGGGCGAGCAGCTAGCTAGCAGTGAGGTTAGGTTCTGGGGTGGATAACAGGATTGCTGTTTCTTTGTCCCGCTTATAGCTGATTTGAGTTCAGAAAGCTGGAGCCAGACATGGTGCAGTGCAGTCAGCAGTGTCCTCCAGAGCGGGTTCTGTCACTCCAGGTATGTGGAGAGTGCATGTGGCAGCTTGGGAGGAATATGTAGGGTTGGCTCAGGAAAAGGGCGAGGTATAAGATAGTGTGGGTGCTGTGCTGAGTTTTATGTTGAGAATAAGGGTTAAGGGACCAACTGGAGGGTCAGTGGGAAAAGAAAATGGTGGACGTGTTATTTTTACTGAAAGTACAGTATTGGGATTGGAAGATGTATCAAAAACCTTTAGGGTTCGGAGAGCAGTGGTGGGATTATGGAGATTGTCAGCCTCGCGGCATGGGAGGCCGCTCATGCCAAAAATGTTGGAAGGCCTGGTGAGGACTACGCGGCAGGTTTGCCCTTAAGACAAAGGAAGGAACAAGCAGAGTTGCTTTGGTGGGGTAAGAGGGGCATGACGTGGCGGCAGTTGTTGCCAGAGTTGTTAATTTTTCCAAGGTATAGGAAGCCACTGTGGGCGATCCTAGTCCATTTAAGGAACACCGATGTGGTGTCAGCTCCGTCATTGGATTTAATTAATTCAATTTAGAGGGATCTTGCGCAGTTGCAGGTTCAGTTTCAGGGGCTAGTTGATTTGGTCTCAAATGGTGTTCGGAGGGGTGCGGCGAGGTGCTCGGAATACAAGGCCAATTGAGCGGATAGGTGTAAGATCAATAACGTAATTGGTAAACATATTTGGCAATTGGAATCTCTGGTGGTTGCACATTCAGAATTTGAGTATGGGAACGTGGGTTTTTATAGGTCAGATGGGGTTCACCTTGCTGACCTGGGGTTGGATCTGTTCAATATAATGTTTCATGAGGTGTTAGAGAATGCAATTAGGGAGCTGGAGGCAGCAGGCCTAATTTTGCACCCTCTTATCCACCTTTAAGACCTACCTTAAGACACTTGCATACGAGTAGCACCGTGAATAATACTCGAGACATGATACATAAAGCTTGGCCCCCTGCAGACGCACTTTCCAGAATGCCCTCCTACTGTCATTGTACGTTCTTCCTACCTACCAATTAGATTGTAAGCTCCTCGGAGCAGGGACTCCTCTAACTAAATGTTACTTTTATGTCTGAGGCACTTATTCCCATGACCTTTTATTTACATTGTTATTTATGATTGTCACATGTATTGCTACTGTGAAGCGCTATGTACATTAATGGCGCAATATAAATAAAGACATGCATACATACAAGGTAACCCTTGTTCAGTTTGTGGCAATTTTGGTACATTTGGTAGAATAAAACCCTGTGAGAGTGGATTAAGTTACAAGGTGCGGCGTAGGATAAGCCAGCGGTGCGCAAACTGGGGGGCGCGAGAATATCTAGGGGGGGTGTGGCGGTTACAGAGTACCCACGCTCTTCCCCAAAGCATTTAAATTAAATGCTGGGTGAGGCCTCTAACTCCCTTACCTGCTCTCTGCCGGGTCTTCTGCGACACGTCGCCATATTCATGTGACGCATCGCCATGGCAACGTGCGTCAAATGACGCATGCAGGGTCACGTGAAGTCACATGACCCGCGGCATCATTTGACGCCGAGTCCTTGGAGAGGGGGCGCACAAACGGTGCGGCTGCCGGGCAGGGGGGCGCAGCTCCAGAAGTTTGTGCACCCCTGGTATAAGCCATTGAGCGGAGGGTTGATGTGGCCATGAAAACACACACACACACACACACACACACACACCAACTCTGAATTACATTTTTTATGTATTATAATGTGTAACCCCCCCTAGAGGGATTACTACTATTGCCCATAGCAAGGGTTAATAGGGAGTTAGCAGGTTAATGTTTAGGAAAGGCCCCAACTACACAGAAGGCGGGGGGTAAGGGAGTGATCGACTAAACCATACTAAATGTGTATAAGTGTAATAATAATAATACAATTGATAATGAGAGGTAGGTGCAACTGTGAACTGTGAACTGAAGTGAATCAGAGAAGATGAGGGGTACAATGGTTTGTACACCAAAAGAAATTCACTTACAGTGCATATAAGTGAATTTCTTTTGGTGTCAAGGCCCCAACTAACTGTAACCAATTCTTTGTAGCTCATTTCATGTAACATATTTCAGGTGACCAGTGATGTTGCCAGACCAGTCCCTGTCAGGTGAGCAGCCGCTCACTAGTTCCAGAACTTGCTGCTGGAAGATCTGATCAGTGATGTCTGCTGCTTGCCAGTTACAGGGGCAGGATAGTGACATCCTCAGGGGTATAAAAATGAGCTGTAGAAGCTCTCAGAGCCCAGGCTCCTGGAGGACAGAGGAGTCTCAATGTGTTACACATCACTCTCACACACACACCTGTGACCCTCCTTTAAGAGATCCTGGCAAGGAGGGGGTTACAAATGTAAAAGCCTTTTTTTGTTTCTATAGCAACCATTTACAAAGTCAAAGATACTGAGTCAATACTCCTCTGCAGTCATGTAGTGAACCCCCGAGCCGAATCTTCGCTGATCGATAACAGGAGAACAAATCGATCAGCAACTAAGCTAATTACTTATCATTGTGTGGATTGTATGGATTGTATGGATGCACATACTTAAGGGGGTGGGGTGGAAACATCAGCTTGGACTGCTGCTTAAAATATATACTTATAGGTTAATAAAGCTGTATCCGTTTTACTGGCAGCTCAGTGTTGTGTTCATGTGGGTTGGCATGATGTCAGAGTATGGGTAATGGGGAAGAGACCTCAAAGGTTACAAGGTGAAAAGTCGGAGGAGCGGAAAGGAGAGTGTATGGGGAGTCTGTGATATGGAGATTAGGGGGGGGGGGGGCGGTGAGGGGATAATATGCGGAGAATGAACACGCCGCTCTGTATAATGGTGTTGCGTATCTATATACTAATAATGAGCATGCTGTGCAGTGTAATAATTGAGTGTATCTATACACTGATAATGCAGATGCCACACTGTATAATGATTAGTATGTAGAAAGTGAACACCAAGGTTTGCACAGCACTACTTACCTGGGTGCATTAGCTGGAAAAGATTAGGCGACAGACAGGTGAAAGCTGACACAACCCTGTCTGGGAGGGAGGAAAAAAATGAAGTTTATTTGAAAAAGGATTGATAAACCACACCACACCACACCACACCACACCACACCACACCACACCACACCACACCACACCACACCACACCACACCACACCACACCACACCACACCACACCACACACTTCCCTACCTGTTCATTGTGTGCAGCCGCGAGAAGGGAGCACCAGATTTTAACCATGGAGGTCGGGTGTGTTCCAAGCCTCTCTCTCACTCTGCACTCTGATAGGCTGAGGTACGTCTTGTGATTTCATGTGCTCAGAGCATGATGGGAGTTGTAGTCCTGCTGCCTTTTTGCACAGATATACACTCAAACATTTCCAACCCCAGCAGTCTAATAAATATTCCCCACATCTCTCCCAGCTCCTACTCTCCAGCATCCCAAAAAATATTCCCCCCATCTCTTCCCATCTCCTACTCTCCATCATTCTAATAAATTTCCCCACATCTCTCCCAGCTCCTACCTCCAGCTGTCCTAATAATGTCCCACATCTCTCCTCCCAGCCCTACTCTCCACCTCTAAACATATTCCCCACAGCTCTCCCAGCTCCTACTCTCCAGCGTTCTAACTAAATATTCCCCACTATTCCCAGCTCCTACTCTCCAGCAGTCTAGATAAATATTCCCCACATCTCTCCCAGCTCCTACTCTCCCATGCTATAATAAATAATTACCCCACATATCTCCCAGTCAGCCTATCGCTCCAGCAGTTCTAAAATATTCCCCACATCTCTCCCCACTCCACACTTCTCAGCAGATCTGAATAAATATTCCCGCAACATCTCTCCCAGTCCCTACTCTCCAGCATTCTAATAAACAAATATTTCCCCCCACAATCTCTCACCAGCTCCCAACTCTCCCCAGCAGTCTCCGAATAAATATCCCCATCTCCCACTCATTCACATCTAAGCCCCACATCCTTCAGCTCCCTCTCCATGCAAGTCTAAAAATATTCCCCACATCCTATCCAGCTACCATACTCTCCTGCACGTCTAATAAATATCCCCAAAGCTCCAAAGCTACTCTCCTGCAGTCCTAATATCCAATCATCGTCTCCCAGCTCCTACTCTCCAGCAGTCTTATAAAATCCCCACATCTCTCCAGCTCCTACTCTCCTGCAGTAATCTAAAGAAACTATTCTCCCAACTCTCTCTCCTGCAGGTCTATCTAATAAATATTCCCCCCATTCCTCCGCCACTCTCAGCAGTCTAATCAAAAATAGTCCCCACAATCTCCAGCTCCATCTCCCAGCAGTCTAAAACTAATATTTATCCCCCCATCTCTCCCAGCTCCTACTCTCACGCAGTCTATAAATATTCCCATCTCCAGTCAACTCTCTGCCAGGTCCTAATAAATATGTTCCCAGCCCACGCGTCTTCAGTCCCAATTCTTCCAGCTCCTACTCCAGCGTCAATAATATTCCCCAATCTCCTCCCAGCTCCTACTCTCGGCATGCCAATTCTAAATATGTCTCCCAGCTCCAGCCTCCAGCTAGTCATAATAAATCATTCCCCACATCCTCCCACGCTCACTAGACTCAGTCAGTGCAATAAAACATATTTTCCCCTCCTCCATCTCCTCCCAGCTCTCCTACTCCAGCATCTAATAAATATTCCCCACATCCCTCCAGCTGCTACTCTCCAGCAGTCTGCTAAATATTTCCCCACTTCTCCAGACGACTCCTACTCTCCAGCAGTCTAATTAATATTCCCCACATCTCTCCAGGCTACTCTCCAGCAGTCATTAACAAATATTCCCCACATCTCCCAGCTCCTACTTACAGCAGTCTAATTAATATTCCCCACATCCTCTCCCAGCTCTACTCTCCAGCAGTCTAATAAATATTCCTCCCATCCCTCCCAGCTCTCCTACCTCTCAGCAAAGTCTAAGTAAATATTTCCCCACATCTCCCACCTCTACTCTCCAGCCGTCTAAAATTCCCCACATCCCTCCCAGCTCCTACTCTCCAGCAGTCTAATAAATATTACCCACATCTCTCCCCAGCTCCCACTCTCCACAAGTCTAATAAATATTCCCCACATCTCTCCCGAGCTCACACTCCTCCAGCAAGTCTCAGTAAAAATTTCCCCACATCTCATCCAGTCCTACTCTCAGCAGTCTATAAATATTCCCCCTCTCTCCCAGCTCCTACTACTTCGCCTCAGTCTGAATAAATATTCTCCCCAGCTCCTACTCTCACGACAGGTCTAATAAAAATTTCCCCACATCTCATCCAAGTCCAATACATATACCTGCATTCTAATATACATATTCTCTCCAGCTCCTACTCTCCCAGCATCTAATGAAAATATCCCCACAAAATCTCCCAGCTCCTACTCTCCAGCAGGTCTAATAATATTCCCACACGTCTCTCCCAGCTCCTACTCTCCTGCAGTCTAAATAAATATTCTCCCAGCTCCTACCTCCAGCAGTCTAATAAATATTCCACCACATCCCTCCCAGCCTCCTAACTCTCCAGCAGTCTAATAAATATTCCCCCATCTCTCCCAGCTCCGACCTTCCATCATTCTAATAAATATTCCCACCATCCCTCCCCGCTCCTATCTCCAGCAGTTACCTAAAATTTTCTTCCCCACATCTCCCAGCTCCTACTCTCCAGCGGCTAATAATATTCCCAATCTCGCCCCCAGCTCCTACTCTCCAGCCAGTCTAATAAATATCCCCAATCTCCAGCTCCTACTCTCCAGCAGTAAAATCCGTCAATACATATCTACCCCAGCATATTCTTCCCCAAAGCGATCTCTACTCTGCCGCATCTAATAATATTTCCCACTCTCAGATCCTACTCTCCTCGTCTAATCTCTAGCTCCTACTCTTTCCAGCTTAATAAATATTCCCCCCACATCCATCCCAGCTCTACTCTCCATCAGTCTAATAAAATATCCCATCGTCTCCCCCAGCTCTACTCTCCAGTCAGTACTAATAAATATTCCCCATCCTCCAGCTCCTACTCTCCTTCCAGCAGTCTATAATATTCCCCCACACTCCCAGCTCCTTACTCTCCAGCAGTCTAATAAATCATTCCCCACATCCTCCCGCGCCTACTCTCCAGCAGTTCCAATACATATCCCCCATCTCCAGCTCCTTCTCACCAGCTCTAAACAAAATTTTCGCCCACAACCTCTCCCAGCTCCTACTCTCCGCAGTCTAATAATATTCCCCACATCTCTCCCAGCCCTACTCCCTGCAGTCTAAAAATAGTCTCCCAGCTTACTACTCTCCTCCAGCAGTCTATAAATATCCCCACATCTCTCCCACTCCTACTCTCCAGCGTAATTCCCACCTCGCTCTACTCAGCTATAAAATATTCCCCAGCCCTTCTCCCACATTTCCCACCCTCCGGCTCCTACTCTCCTGCAGGCTAGATAAAATATCCCTCTCTCCAGCTCCTACTCATCAAGCAGTCTAATAAATATTCCCACATCCCCTCCCAGCTCCTACCTCTCCAGCGTCAATAAATATCCCCCCAGCTCTCCCAACTCCTACCTACCGCAGGTCTAATAAATATTCCCCAAATCTCGCTCCCAGACTCTCTCCCAGCAGTCTACATAATATTCCCCACATCTCCCAGCTCCTACTTCTCCAGCAGTCTAATTAATATTCCCCATCATCTCTCCACATCTCTCCCCCCTCCTACTCTCCCAGCAGTCTATAAATATTCCCCACATCGCCAATCATCCTACTCTCCAGCAGTCTAATAAATATTCCCCACATCTCCCAGCGCCTCTCTCCAGCAGTCCCTAATAAATATTCCCCAATCCCTCCCAGCTCCTCTCTCCATCAGTCCTAATCCATAATTCCCCACATTTCCAGCTCCTACCTTCTCGCATCCGTCCTAATAAATATTTCCCCACCTCTTCCCAGCTCCTACGCTCCGCAGTCTCATAAATATTCCCCACATCTCTCCCCAGCTCCGCACTCTCCACCACCGTCCTCAATAATAGTTCCCCACATCTCTCCAACTTCCCACTCTCCAGCAGTCTAAAAAAATTTCCTTCCCCACTCTCACCGCTCCTACGCTCCCAGCAGTCTAATAAATAATTCCACACACTCTCCCCGCCTCCTACTCTCCTTCATCTAATAAATATTCTCCCCAGCTCCTACCTATCTCTCAGCAGTCAATAAAATATTCCCCCATCTCTCCGCTCCTACTCTCCTGCGTCTAATAAATCTTCTCCAGCTCTACTCTCCAGCAGTCTAAAAATATTCCCCCCATCTCTCCCAGCTCCCTACTCTCCAGCAGTCTAATAAATATTCCCCACATCTCTCCCAGCTCCTACTCTCCTGCAGTCTAATAAATATTCTCCCAGCTCCTACTCTCCAGCAGTCTAATAAATATTCCCCACATCCCTCCCAGCTCCCACTCTCCAGCATCTAATAAATATTCCCCCCATCTCTCCCAGCTCCTACTCTCCAGCAGTCTAATAAATATTCCCCCACATCCCTCCCAGCTCCTACGCTCCACAGTCTAATAAATATCCCCACATCTCCCGCTCCTACTCTCCAGCAGTCTAATAAATATTCCCCACACCTCTCCCAGCTCCTACTCTCCAGCAGTCTAATAAATATTCCCCACATCTCCCAGCTCCTACTCTCCAGCAGTCTAATAAATATTCCCCACACCTCTCCCAGCTCCTACTCTCCAGCAGTCTAATAAATATTCCCCACATCTCTCCCAGCTCCTACTCTCCTGCAGTCTAATAAATCTTCTCCCAGCTCCTACTCTCCAACATTCTAATAAATATTCCCCACATCCCTCCCAGCTCCTCTCTCCAGCAGTCTAATAAATATTCCCCCATCTCTCCCAGCTCCTACTCTCCAGCAGTCTAATAATATTCCCCGACATCCCTCCCAGCTCCTACTCTCCACAGTCTAATAAATATTCCCCACATCTCCCAGCTCCTACTCTCCAGCAGTCTAATAAATATTCCCCCACATCTCTCCCATCTCCTACACCCTCTCCAAATCCAGCAGTCTAATAAATATTCCCCACATCTCCCAGCTCCTACTCTCCAGCATTCTAATAAATATTCCCCACATCTCTCCCAGCTCCGACTCTCCCAGCAGTCTAATAAATATTCCCCACATCTCTCCCAGCTCCCACTCTCCAGCAGTCTAATAAATATTCCCCACATCCCTCCCAGCTCCTACTCTCCAGCAGTCTAATAAATATTTCCCACTCTCTCCAGCTCCTACTCTCCAGCAGTCAAAATATTCCCCCACATCTCCCAGCTCCTACTCCTCAGCAGTCCTATAAATATTCCCCACTCTCTCCAGCTCCTACTCTCCAGCTCTAATAAATATTCCCCCACATCCCCTCCCAGCTCCTCTCTCCACAGTCTCTAAAATATTCCACCCATCTCCCCTCTCCCAGCTCCTACTCTCTCTCGCCCACTCGCCAGCCGTCTAAAATCTTCCCCCCATCTCCCCAGCTCCTACTCTCCATCAGTCTAATAAATATTCCCCACATCTCCTTCCTCCACTCCCCCTCTCCAGCAGTCCTAATAATATTCCCCACAGTCTCTCCCGCTCCAACTCTCCAGCAGTCTAAAAAAATATTCCCCACTCTCATCCAACTTCCTCTCTCCAGCGTAGTCGAATAATATTCCCCACATCTCATCCAGCTCCTACTTCCTTCAGTCGTAATAAATATTCTCCAGCTCTACTCTCCAGCAGTATAATAAATATTCCCTCCCCACACTCTCTCCCCAGTCTCATACTCTCCTGCATCTAATTAAATATTCTTCCAGTCTCCTACTCTCCAGCAAGTCTAAATAAATATTTCCCCACATCTCCTCCGCTCTTCTCATCCTACATCTCAGCAGTCTAATAAATATTCCCCCACATCTCTCCCAGCTCCTACTCTCCTGCAGTCTAATAAATATTCTCCCAGACTCCTACTCTCCAGCAGTCTAATAAATATTCCCCACATCCCTCCCAGCTCCTACTCTCCGCATCAGTCAATCATAAATGATTCCCCATCTCTCCCAGACTCCCTCTCCAGCAGTCCTATATAATATTCAACACATCCCTCCCAGCTCAACTCTCCAGAGTCAATAAATATTCCCCACATCTCCCAGCTCCTACTCTCCAGCGTCCTAATAATATCCCCACATCTCCCCAAGCTCCTACTCTCCACAGTCTAATAATATTCCCACATCTCCCAGCTCTACTCTCCACAGTCAATAAATATTCCCCACATATCTCTCCGCATCCTACTCTCCAGCAGTCTAATAAATATTCCCCACACTCCTCCCAGCTCCTACTATCAGCAGTCTAATAAATATTCCCCACATCTCTCCCAGCTCCTACTCTGCCAACAGTCTAATAAATATTCCCCACATCGCCCAGCTCCTACCTCCCGCAGGTCTAATAAATATCCCAATCTCCCAGCTCCTATTCCTCCAGCAGTCGCTAATAAATACTCTCGACATCTTTCCCAGCTACCTACTCTCAACAGTCTAATATATTCCCACAATCTCCCAGCTCCTATCCTCCAGCAGTCTACTAAATACCTCCCACATCTCTCCCACTCCTACCTCCCGCCGTCTAATAAATATCCCTATCCACATCCCTCCCCAGTCTCTACTTCCCAGCACGTCCTAATAAAATTCTCCCACATCTCTCCCAGCTCTATCTCCAGCAGTCTAATAAATATCTCCCAGTCTCCTGCTCTCCAGCTGTCTAATAAATATTCCCCACATCTCTCCCAGCTCCTACTCTCCAGCAGTCTAATAAGATCTCTCCCAGATCCTACTCTCCAGAGTCTAATAAATTATTCCCCACATCCGCCTCCGCTCTAACGACTCCGCCGTCTATAAATATTCCTCCACATCCTCCCAGACTCCTACTCTCCAGCAGTCTAATAAATATTCCCAAATCCCTCCCTCCAGCTCACTTCCAGCAGTCTAATAAATATTCTCCCATCTCCTGCTCTCTCTGCGCACTTTAATTCTCCCATGTCTCGGTGTTCCTTGCACAGTAGCCCCCTGACTGACTGTCTTTCTCCCCCCCTCTCATCTAACAAGACTGTAAACCTGCTGCAGGACCTTTATATTAAACACATGACCTTCGATGTTATAGTATTGATTTGTGAAATTCCTGTAAAGCCGCAATCCTCGCAAAATTGTACATATAGATTTTTTTACAGACTGGAACCTCTGGGTTCACCGGAGCAGAACCACACTAATTTCAGCTTTCGGGTACATCCGGAGATCCCCCCCCCCCCCATTTACATAAATCAATCAATGGAAAAACAGAAGTGACCAGGTGGAACTGCAGCTTTAAAATGATTACACAACAACAGACGCAATATTTTCTTCTCCCAATAAATACATTAGTTATATATGTTGCCAGAATAAAGGTGAGACGCGGAATGATTGTTCTTCAACTCAAGCTTAACCAGTTTATGATTTATTGAATAACGTCTTAGGCTGCGGCCAGGGTGGCGCTGAGCGTGCAGGTGCTCATGCGCGGCAGCGCAAGCAAGCGGCACATTCAAATCTGCTTGCTTGGCAAGCAGGTAAGCTCCGCGCATGGTCTGGCCGTCCTTGCATCGGCACTGCACCAGAAACATTGCCGCCAATGTGGTCATCATCGCCGGCCGGCGTGCGTGAGCACGACCCTGCTCGTGTCACCTTGGCCGCAGCCTTACCAAGAACCAGGTATCACATGGTCAGGCTTGGTCAGGCAATCCAGAGCACAGTTCTAAAGCCAGGTCCCCAGTGGCGGCTGCAGCGCGCGCTACGTGGCGCGCGCCACACACACAAACACAGCCTCTATGGTGCGGGCCCCAGTCCGTGTGGGTAAACGAGCAAAGCGTGATACGCTTCCGATGGCAGGGAGACAAGAATTTTGTCTTTCTTGCCGCGTACGCGACTCACGTGGTTTGTGTGCGGGCATCCAATGGCAGGGCCAGTGTTGGACCATAGTATAGGATCGGTATTGGTAGATAGGGTCGAAGGTGCGTCACCCAAAATAACTGGAGCACAATGGTCAAAAAAGCGGGAGCCTGAAAAAAGTCGGTGGGGTAGGATGTTTTTATACATATCTGACCGTTACGTCATTTTTCTAAATGTCACTCACTATCTGTGCACCAATTTGCACCATTTCATATTCTGTTTCGTAAAATATTCTGGGGAGGTGTTTGGGGACTGAGCCTCCCAGCATGTTTTACAAAATAGAATATGAAATGGAGCAAATTGGTGCACATGTGGAGTGAAATTTTGGAAAAAATTACATAGTGGTCAGATAATCTATAAATAACATACCTGCATCATACATGGCGAGCATGAGCTATTACTGGATCTTAAATGCTGTTCTCTCCCACTACTCAAGATTGTTGCAACCCACCCTCATCCTCCCTCTCACCCCCCTACTCCGTCCCTCTCACCCCCCGCACACAACCCCCCTCATCCTCTCACCCCCCCTCTTCCTATCCCACCCACTATTCTCTCACCCCCTCCTCACCTCCTCTAAACCACCACCGTCTCATCATCTCCTCACCCCCACCACCCCCCCTCATACATCTCATTCCCCCCCATCATTCCTTTTCCCCCCCCATCAGCATTTCATTCCTCCCCACCATCAATCATCCCCCCATAATCCATCTCATTCCCTTCCCCCATCATCATCTCATCATCCACAATCACCATATCATCATCTTCCTCAACCCGAATTGTGTTTCTTTCTGCCTTGCTATCTCCTGGCAGAATGCTCCGGAAACCCGTCCCTGCAGAGTCTCTGGGTCGGCGCAGGAGGTGTGGGCTCCAGCCCCCACCGTTCTCCGATTGGTCATCCTCTCCTCCACTCAACACTTGTCTCCTCTGCTCCCGGCCACCGTCCGCAGCCCGCCCCCTCAGCATCAGCACCGGTATTACCGCAAATGTTTTCCGGACACACTGCACAATTACCGGCCTGTCCGTTTCAAAAACCGGACACCTACAAACCTAATTGTAGACCATCATGGCCGTCGCCCCCTCGCACATGCGATCTCTCCACATAACCGCAAGCGCGGCTTTCACCCGTGCACGCGCCGCCAGCCTGCCCGGGTGCGTGCAGCAATGATCACTTGGGGCGGTGCTTTAGGCCGTGACCAAAAATCGCTTGGCGCTGAAACCAAAGAGCATGAATTCATGAAACCAAACATACCTATCGCGACGGCCGTGCAGCGCCGACCTGCAGAGGCGGCAACTGGTAACACATGAAAATGTTTTCCCCCAGCCGCCGCCGCGTCACGTGAGCGGTTCACCAATGAGGGCTGAACCGCTCAGTGACGTCACCAGCTCTCCAAGCATGAGCGATGGGGGTCTGCGCTATTTCGCAGCGCGCGGAAGGCGTTGCAGGCACAGAGCGTGGTTCAAGACATTTTTTTTGTTTACGCAAGCGGCAAGCATTGGTGTGCGTCCGTGCCTGCGCTAGAACCCCGCTTGAGCGGGGACATCTCAAATTTAAATAGCACATTTTACCTCGTCAAGCACTGCGTGTCAGCGCAGTCAGCGGCATGAGGGACTCAGCTTAGCTTGTGAAGGTTCTGCTTCTACCTTCCTTTGTATTGTCAAACTGTGTCGCACGGATCAACCCCTCACAATGCACAGAGCCACTCCACAGCTCTTCTGTTTGACACAGATTCACTACACAGCCTCAATAAGAAGATTCATTGCGTTCCCACTATGTTCGTGGCTATAATCCCTAAATAATAATAATTTCTTATAAAAACCCTTTAGGTAATTGCCGCCTTTTGATACATAACCCCAAAATTCTTACAAGCCATTACTTATCTACCAATATAAGATGCTGCAAATAGCTACTATTTCCCCCTTTAAAGTCAGATGACCCCAAAGCTTATTTCAGAGTAATATAATTCAAGCTTCATTCCACAAATTGCTAAATTTTAAGTATGGCCTTGTTAATGTCAGACACGTGTGTACCATTCTGTGCTAGAAAGTCTTCTCTCGTTCCAATCACCTAAACTTGATATGAAACCACGCTGCCTGAATCCTACCTTTTGATTTGAAGTAATACTTGATTTCTCATGTGCCCGTGGTTCCATATCAAGAGCTGACCCTTTAAGACTTCAATATTGTTTAAATTACCTTTTAATTAATACAGGAGCTTTGAGGCGCAATAAAACTATTCAGAACGAGTATTGAATGATTTACAGAAAGGATACAATACGCAGTAATCCCCGCGGATCGCACCCAGAGCAGGTGCAAGGGTTTCGTGCGCCCGAGCGAACTTCAATGTGCGCCCCAGTTGTAATAAAAAAAATAATAAGATAATAAAATAAAAAAATAAACAGTGGCGTCCTATCGGGTCTGCGAACCGCACCCCAGCCCGACGCAAATAAAATAGGTGCGCCAAATACCGGACAAAAAAAAAAGAAGATAATTAAAAAAGATAAATAATTACAAGAGGAAAAAATATTCTTATTATTATGCGCCCAAATTATTCTTATTATTAATGCGCCCCTAGGACCTTGCTCCTTAGGCGACCACATAGGTGGCGTCTAATGACCGAGCGGCCCTGAAATTACTTTGTCCGTCGTCGCACCACTACCAGCAACGAGGATAACACCGTCCTTCCTAGTACCGTTATAATTTTCTCAGGGGTCCTTAATGGGGGTCAGCGGCTGCAGGACTTCAGTACATTTCCCCTACATTTAAAAAGAGCGTCTCCTCTCATACTAAAAAATTGAACTTGTTGCAGGACACACAGCTGCATCAGGAATCAAGTGGGCACGGATAAACTTTAATTGGATTGTACTTAGATTGTAAGCTCTTCAGGCTTTCCCCTGGGCCGCCGACGGGGGGGGGACAGCCGGCTCAGGTGTCCCGGGCCAGTGGGCGACGGTGCAAGTTGAGCCCAACCTCTTGCGTTTGTTGTTTCCACGCCGCTGGCCACAGCGCACCTAGCTGCCGTTAATATATGCAAAATGAATTTGAGCCTGCAGGGGTTCACATTTTCCATGGTTGTTGCTGTACTTAATGTTTGAGACGGCTTTATTTATTCTGGTGGAAATGAGGCAACTTGAGAAGTTTGTGCTATTATCTGTACCATATAAGAAGCACGGTTTTTTGTCTATTTCTAGTTACAAAGTTAGGGATGGAGCAATGAGGTTTCTACATCTGCCCGCCCTCTGCACGCCCTCTACTACAGCGCTCAACTGAGTCCCAGTCATCATATCCCAGCTTCAGCAACAGGTGGCTTAATCAGAAGTTCAGTCTTTGACTGAGCCTCTGATTGGGCCACCTGTGCTGAAGCAGAGACTGATACAAGAGTTCAGGTCCACGCGCACTTTGAAATGCTGCCTGTTTACGGAGTCAATGTGCGTCCCCTAAAAATCCCTCTAGAACTCGTCGCGGATCGCTGAAGATCCTTGGATTTATTCCACAAATCCGTCTACGGTTGTATCCAAGGCGGATTTTGATGAACCGTGCCGGATTAAAGACACACCAAAATCTTGTCGGATTTCACACCGCAAAACAGATTTGGGGGATAACGCCAGCGAAAATCTGGGAAACGGATTTGGGCGGATTGGCCCAATCTCTACTGAATATGCTTAGAACGCAGCACAACTTGAGGACTCCATCCAGGAACATGTTAGACAGAGCAGAAATCACAGTTACCGGATCAGTACTGGAATAGGTCAAACAAAGACAGCCGAGGTGACTGGAGTTTTAATAACATTACAAAGTGCAAAGTGTATAGAGCATTCACACTATCATCCAGCACTTATCCTCTGAGATCAGACTCCAAAAGACTGTCACATGGTCCCAGGCTCAACAAATATCCGCCGCTCCTCCTTCTCTTACCGTCCACCCCAAAACTGGAACAACCTACCAGAGACTCTCACATCCACCACCAGTTTAAGTTCTTTCAAATCTAAGGCTGTCTCACATTTTTAATCTGGGTCTGTTAACTGTTATATAACCGCTATATATATACTGTACTGTGCATGCAATGTATTGTATATAATGTATACCCTGTTCATTTATGTAACTGTATTTGTAACCATGTATTTTGTTCTTAACTCTGTGCTCAGGACATACTTGAAAACGAGAGGTAACCTTCACTGTATTACTTCCTGGTAAAACATTTTATAAATAAATAATCTTGCCTCTAGCATTGGATTGTATTGTATTGTAATGTCTTTATTTATATCGCCATTAATGTACATAGCGCTTCACAGCAGTAATACATTGGTAATCCAAAAATAACAGATAATATAAATAACAGATCATGGAATAAGTGCTTAGACATTAAGGAAGAGGAGTTCCTGCTCCGAGAGCTTACAGTCTAATTGTTAGTAGGAGAAGACTTACAGAGACAGTAGAGGGAGTTCTGGTAAGTGCAGTCTGCAGGGGCCAAGCTTTATAGTGCCATGTGTTTCAAATAGCACACAGTGCTATCTCATATGCTTTTAGAGTGTTCTTAAGGTAGGTCTTAAAGGTGGGATAGAATGTTCCTGCAGTCGGTACGACTGGGAAGGCATCTAGAGGTGTGTGGCAGTCAATTAAAAGTTTTAAGGCGGATGAGGGCTTAATACAAAGGGGTAGAAAGAGACATCCGTTGAGAGAACCGCAAGAGTTCTCGAATGGTTTGCTAACGAGAAATTAGGCTGAGATGTAAGGAGGGCGAAGAGTGTAAAGCTTAAAGTGAGGAGAGAGATGGGTTTGAGATGCGGGATTTGATCGGAAGCCCAGGAGATGGCGATTTCATGAGGGGAGGATGCTGAGACAATCTACGGAAGCGTAAGATATTCTGGCAGCAGCGTTAAGGAAGATTGTATGGGAGACAGGTGAGAGTGCAAGGAATAGCCGGACGCGCAGGTTTACATAATCAAGAACGGTAGAGACATGAGGGCCTGAGTCAGAGTTTTTAGCGTCTAGCACATGAGAAGGCGTATCTTTGTTATTAGCGAGAAAAACGCAGGTTTTTAGAATGTTTTGATGTGGGGGCAATGTGAGAGAGGAGTCGAGTGTGACCAAGCAGCGTGCTTGGGCTACGGGTGATTAAATCGTAGTTCAACAGTAATGTGGGATGGAGAGGTTAGTAGGGCCAGTGTGTTGGGAGAAGTATATGAGGAGCCTGTTTTAGCCATGTGAGCTTTTAAGGCACTGAGGGCCATCCAGGATGATATGGCAAGACGAGCATTCAGAAACTTTGGTTGTACATAGTGTAAGTCGGTGTGTTTGAGAAATGTATTGTGTGGTCCGTCAGCAGTAGAGGTGATAATTAACCCACAAAGATGTTATTGAGGTCCCGAGTCTAGAAAGTGTATCAGAGAAAAAGAAGGGTCCCAGGACAGAGCCCTGGGGTACCAACAGAGAGATCAATAGAGGAGGAGAGGGATAGTCATAAGAGACCACGAAAGTACGAGGAGATGGTGAGATGGAGATCCATGATAGAGCTTTTGTGTTTCCATGCCAAGAGTATGAAATGTGAAGAAAGAGGGTGGTCCACGTGTGTCACATACTCTGCAGAGAGGTCGAGTAATATGATCAGAGTGTAATGACCTCTGTCTTTGGCAGCATGGATGTCGTCATTTATTTTAGTGAGGGCTTTTCGTGAGTGAGCATTACGGAAGCCATATTGTAGAGGGTCTAGGAGAAAATAGGTTTGAGAAAATGGAGCAAGCGCAGCGAAATACAAGACGTTCAAGGATTTAGAGGCAAAGGCAGGGAGGGGGACGGCCGACGTAGTTAGAATGAACGGTAGGTCAAGCTTTCTGTTTTTGAGTAATGGTATGACTGTTCTGTTTGAAGGAGTATAGAAGGTTCCGAGCCGAGAGGAGGAGTTAAAAAAATGTGCGTTAGCGTAGGGATTCATAGTAGGGGATGCAAGAGGTTTTAGGAGATGGAAGGAATGGGTTCAAGAGGGCAAGTGGGTAGAGGAGAAGTAGGCGACTTAACAAGCGACACACTCCTCCTCTGAGACATTGGAAAAAGAGTCACGGATGGCAGAGGAGATTAGGCAAAATGTAGGAGGGAGAAGAACAGAGGGGATGTTCTGACGTATGGATTCCACCTTTTCCTTAAATAGTCAAGAAGTCCGAGCGAGATGAAAGGAGAGGCAGCTGAGGGTGGTTTTGAGTAGAGTATCAGACAGAGAAAGTCTGGTTGGGTTAGACTTGTGCATGATTGATCTAGTGAAGAAAATAGGCTGTTAAACCAGCCTCTTTTCTTCACAATCAACTGCACAAGTGCTACCCACGTCGACTGTTTCTCTGTCTTTGATCAATCCCTACTCAACCCCTCTAGCTGCCTCTCCTTCCTCCATCTCTCGTCTCAGGACTTTGCTGACTATTTAAGGAAAAGGTGGAATCCATACGTCAGAACATCCCCTCTGTTCTTCCTCCCATCCTACACTTCTTCCTAACTCTCCTCCTGCCTTCCTTGCCTCTTTTTCCCTGTCTCAGAGGAGGTTGGGTGTCCGTTAATGCGAGAGGGCGAGGTGAAACAGGATAGCATAATTGTGATTGAAGGAGTCTGCGAAGGATAGATTGCCTCCGTAGGAGCGTTCAGAGGAACGAGTGGAGGAACGCAGCCTGCGCTTGTGGTAATTTAAACCAGGTTCTAGGTTAACAAAGGGCAAGTGCGGCAGAGAGAAAACGGGGCATGTGATCAAGAGAGGAGACAATGCAGAGTTGTAGTTCCTGACCATTTTGTCAGGGTCGTAGATCATCTTTAGATGAGGAGAGGGGATGAGTGTACTTGACCAAAGTTCGGTAAGTGATATAGCGCAGGTTTCTTCGCAGAACCGGGGGGTAGACTGGAGGTTGAGAAGGTGGAGAAGCGAATAGAGCGAATGTTAGGAGGTGATGTCAGAGAAGAGGAAAAGGTGAATGGAGAAATCCAAGAGAGAGAGAAGTTTTATTGAAAACCGGTCTATGTATGGGCCATCCTTGTGGTGCTGCTGCAGTCCCACTGTTGTCAGGCCAAAGAATAGAGGTTAGAGAAAGAAAGCGGAAGCCCAACGTAGAGAGTGGGTCTCAATTGGCAATTGAAGATCCCCAAGGAGAGACAGGGAGTCGAGAGAGGAAAGAAAGATAGCCCGGATTCAAAGTGATAGAGAAAGGCAGAGGTGGATGAGTAGATGTACAGGGTTGGCGATACATTACCGCCACATGACAGGGAGAGTAGATAAGATCTGGACAGTGTGAACCTCAAATGAGGGAAAGGCAGAGATGGGGGAATAGTAATGATCGTAACGCAGAGACGGAGAGCAGGAATCCCCACACCTCCCCCTTCCTCAAGGCGCGCGTGTGGGAGAAGGTAAAGGGCCACATAATAGGAGGGCGCTTCTTCAGAGCAGAGTCATACTGAGTTGAGCCCAGTCTCCAGTATGCAAAGAGAACAGCAGAGTAAGAGAAAGAAGTCATGCAAGAGGAGAACGTTGTTAGAGAGGGAGCGGAGCATTCCAATAGGCCACAGGGAAAGAGAGAGAGAGGAGGGTGCAGAGGGGAAGGTCATGAGGTTGGGGGTTAAAACACCAGAAGGAGTAGAAGTTGTATTGGGAGGCGAGGACGAGAGCACGTAAATAAGGCGGGACCAGATTGGGATCAGATATCCCCAGAAAGCATAGTGAGTAGAGATGGTACAGAAAAAGATGTGTGAGGATGATTTATAGGGGTGTGTTTTTAGTGGCAGGGTGTATAGCTGTGTTGGTGACAGAAGATGCATGTAAGAAGGAGTTCCATGTTGAACTTGAGAAGTTGGGAGAAAGAGAGATGGAGATTGAATAGATTTAGGACATACTGGTCACTGGTGGAAGGAAGGTGCATAATTTGAAAATAATTGCGGTCTGCAGCAAATATAACAAATAAGGCGGCATCGCAGCCATAAGTTAAGTGTTGAGATGTGCAGTCTGTATAATGATATCCTCTTTTCACATAATCAAAAGCAGGAATCAGAAGCAGTAGGTATTCCCTTTCCACTTCTTTTTTGAAACTTCCTTTTTAAACTTCATCATTCTACTTGAAACCTTTCTACTAAAAGCATATCTGCTGCAAGCATGGCTGCTATATACTATGCATTAATCTGCCGCTGCCTGCTGGATTGGCTTATGGGTTGTTTAACTCGGGGTGCTGCATTGAAACACGAAAAGCCTATTTCCCCATCTCGATTCATATTTTAAAAATAAAGTCATTTCCTTACTGTTCCGAGAAGTATTTTAAAATAGCATTTTTTAAATGATTTTTGACCTTTTGTCATGGCCTACCAAGATGCTTTGGAGGACTTTTTACTGATTTGTTACCTAATCTCTTTTTTTCCGCTTTAGTCTTTTGCCTATAGTGCCATCGACGGCGACAACACGATAAGCGCGACGCGGCGGCAATGCTTTTGGGCGTCGTCGCCGGCACTAATAGCGCGGCCTAACACTCCCCTATTCATTGGCATCCGCCGGTTTTTTTTTTCTTCGTTGTATATGAGGGGCCATCTTAGTTGAAGAGGGTGAGAGTGGGGCGACGGGAAGCGTCTCGTAACAATGAATTTGTGAACCCTCCAGAAAGACAATCCCTTAAAAGTGTAATAATAAGGGGCTTATTCAACATCCGAAAGATGGCCATATGGTCATTATTCGTGAAGCCAGAGTCAGGTGTGGTATGACTATAGCCCAGTTAACTTCAACTACTTCCTGTTACAAGCACACACAGTCCTTTGTCTTCTTATTTTTCTGTAGGAAAGCAAGATATAACAAAGGACTTGTGGGAGATGGTTTTGTGAGAGAATGTCTCTAAGTGACTGTGCTTGATAGTGGGAAAAGGTTGAAGAGGATGAGCCTTGTCCCAGTAGTACAGTTAACAGAAAACCAATACTCACTCACAATGTTAAGGTACAAGTAAAGTGAGAGGAAGCTAGGATGAAGGAATACCGCTGGGGAACAGACCATCTGGTGGAGCCAGCTAAGAGGGGATCAGCGATAACAGCCCTTCTGAAAGAAAGGCTGAGGTTGCTAAGCACTCACTGTACTATTGGCTATGTTAACAACATGTGCCCAAACTACAAGTTGAGGTGGTCCCCGTGGGGTCCGACGGCGGAGCACTGCTGTTTGAAGAAATTCGGGCTGCACACCATTCCAGTTTAGAAAATCGATTTTTGAGTGGTCACTGAAGTATACAGCAAGCACTCTGCGCGTCTACTGAGTTTCTTCCATTATTAGTATACCTCACGCGATAGTAACGATCGTGTGACTGTCACGGTTGGGGGCGGATTATACTACATAATGAGAGAATCAGTAGACCGCATGTACTCTTTTGAATAAAGGGACAACGTCCTGAAAACCGCGTCGAGTGCTTGCTGTATACTTCAGATGACCACTCAATGAAATCGATGTTTAACTGGAACTGGTGTGCATGCCCCGAATTTCTTCAAACACGCAGTGCTCCGCCGTCGACCCCACTGGACCACTTCAACTTATCTGAGCATGGCAGTCGTCGACGCACGCACACTTCTGATCCTGAGCAGCTGTTCCACTGAGGCTCCATTCAAAACACATGGGTATGTAATTGTGGTTTTCTGGGGTTTAACAGTACTCTTTATGGTATTATAGAGTTCTGTGTATATTCGCCCATTTATACTGTACACCTATTTGCATTATAATATCACTAGCTGAGAGCCGGCGTTGCCGGTGTTTGTGGGTGTGGGTGTTGCTTTGGGTGGGGAGTGGTCGCACTCGGCCCATGTTGCGGTGGTAGTGTAGCTGTGGCTGTACTGATGGTGATTGTAATGGTGTGCTGTTTGGGAGGGTTTGGTGCTGATTTGGGGGCGGATGTGGGTGTGCCGATGGGAGTGCAAGGTGGCGATGTGTGGTGCTGAAATTGTTTATCCGGGGGCTGGGATGGGGGAGCCGAGAATGCCAGTGTGTGCTGGGGTGGCATGATACCGGGTGCTGATTGTGGTGGTGCTGGGGTGTGTGTGTGTAATACAGGTTTTTGTGTATACATGTGTATGTGGTGTGTGTGTATCATTGTGTGTTGGTGATGTGGTATTTGTGTATACGTTGTGTGTGTATACGGTGTTTACTGTGTATACCGTGTTGTGTATTACACGACTGTGTGTGTATACACGTATGTGTGTGTATACACGTCATTGTGTGTTAATCAACTGTTGGTGTATACACTGTGTGTATACACTGTGTGGTGTGCTGTTACTCCGTGTGTTGATCACACGTGTGGTGGTGTTGGTGTATGACACGTGTGATGTGTAGTAAACATTGTGTGTCTGTATATATTGTTGTGTTAAAGTGTGTGGTATACTGGGACTGTTGTTGTGCCTTGTACTCATTTGGTTATACATTTTGTGATGTGTTTTCATGTGTTGTTGTTGTAGTACATTTAGTGGTGTGTGTGTGGTGACATGTTGTGTGTAATTACACAGTGTGTTCCTGGTGGTGTTGTTTATACGTGTGGTGTGTATACATGTGTGTGTGTGTGTTAATTGTGTGTGGTGTATACATGTGTGTGAATATCCATGTTTGTGTGTAATACACATGTATGTGTATCACATGGTGTGTTACCGTGTGTGACACACTTTGTGTGTGATCACCATGATGTGTGTGTATACACATGTGTGTGTGTATACAATGTGTGGTGTTGTGTTATACATTGGTGTGTATTGTGTGTGTGTGATCATCGTGTTGTGTGTAGTACATGTGTGGTGTATACATGTTGTGGGTGGGTATACATTATGTGTCATGTATAACCTTTGTGGTATACCGTGTGTGAGTGTATACGTGTGTGTGTGGTGTGTCATGTGTGTGTGTGTGTAATGCTCCATGTGTGTGTGTGTATGTTCCTCCATGTGTGTGTTGTAATGTCTCTTTGACGACATGTGTTGTACTGTTCATGTGTGTGTACGTCTACGTGTACATTGTTGTGTGTGAATGACTGTACATGTGGTGTGTGTGTGTCGTTCTACGTGTCCTGTGTGTTTGTGTAGTACGTGTACAGTTGTGTGTGCTTAACGTTGCTGTACGTGTGCTGTGTCTACGGTGAGGGTGTGGTCTAATCCGTGTAGTGTTGTGTCCGGCTTGACGTGTGTGTGGTGTGTGTGTGTGTATTACGTTGTGTGTCTACGTGTGTGTGTATTTGTGTGGTGTCCTAAGTGTGGTGTGTTTTGTAGTATCGTGTTTGTTTGTGTCTACGTGTGGTGTGGTTTTGTGTATACCGTGTTGGTGTGTAATAGTGTGTGTGTATACACATGTGTGTGTGTACACGTGTGTGTGCTGTAACACATGTGTTGTTTGTTACCACGCTGTGTGTGTAGACATGTGTGTGTATACACATGTTGTGTAAATGTGGATACTTTGGCGATACCATGTGTGTCGTTGTGTCATACATGATGTGGTGGTGATTTACCTGTGTGTGTGTGTGGGTGTACTACATTGTGGTGTGTTATACAATGTGTGTGTGTATACATGTGTGTGTAACTGTTGTTCGTGTTGTGTATACAATGGTGTACTTGAGGTACCTGTGTGTACGTGTTGGTGTTATCGTATGTGTGTGTATGGTACTGTGTACAGTAGGTGTTGTCGCCATTGTGTATGTTAGCCTCCATTTGGTGTATGTCTCCCGTGTAACGTGTTCTTGTACTGTGTGTGAGTATAGGTGTGTTGTGTTACTGTACATGTGTGTTGTGTGTGTACTTGTCTACTTTACATGTGTGTGTGTTGTCTACGTGTCTCGTGTAATGTGTTGTGTGTCTACGTGTAACGGTGTGTGGTGGTTCTACCTTGTACGTGTGTGGGTTCTACGTTGTGTGGTGTGTGTATCGTGCGTGTGTGTACGTGTGTGTCGTGTGTGTGTGTGTGTAGTGTGTGTTACGTGGTGTGGTCGTACGTGTGGTCGTCCTACGTGTGTGTACGTTTGTTACGTTTGTCTGTTTGTGTCTTGACGTGGTGTGTTTTTGTTGTGTAGTGTGTGTCCCGTGTGTGTTGTATACGTGTGTGGGGAACGTGGGGTGTGTGTGTGTGTTCGTCCTGTGTGGTGTTGTGTGTCTGTGTCCCTGGTGTGTCCTTTGGCCCATGACCTTGTCCGTCTCAAGGGAAGGGGGGGGGGGGGGTGGGGAGGTGGTGGGAAGCGGGGGGGGGTGGTGGGGGGAGGCTGGTTGAAGTGGGGGGGGGGTAGCGGGGGGTGTGGGGGGTGGGGGGTGTTGGAAGGAGTTATTTTTTTTTTGTCTTTTCCTTGTCCGAGGGATAGGTATAGACCAGGGGGGTGCAAACTTTTTTCCCTGCGCCCCCCTGACGGCTGTCCCCTCGCTCCCGCGCCCCCCCCAACCCCAACTTACCCGCGCTCCGGCGTAATGACGTCACGTTGCCATAGCAACGTGATGTCACATGACCTCGCAGCGTCATTTTGACGCCGCGTTGCCATGGCGCCGCAGGGAGGAAGCCGCCGGAGCCACGGTAAGTTAGGTTTACAGAGGCCCTGCAGCTCCCCCGGCACTTAATTTAAGTGCCTTCGGGAAGCGCGCGGGGCCTCTGTAAACCCCGCGCCCCCCGTCGGCAGTGTCGCGCCCCCCCTGGGGGTCGCGCCCCACAGTTTGCGCACCCTTGGTATAGACCATGAGCCTATCCCTTCTGCTTCCTGATGAGAAGCACAGCCAGAAACTATGTAGTCATGCACTGCAGAAGAAAGAGGGCAGTTGGGTTGTGACTCTCTCCTATGGCGGGATGAGCGGGCCCACTCTCAGTCCTGGGACTGAGGGAACATATGACCCAGGAAGATGACCCCATACTATCAGGGTTAAGCACCATCCAGAGGACTGGAACACTCTGAACCCTTGCATCTCTATGTAAGGTCATCATGCAGTGACCGCTCAAATAAAGATCCCCTTGTTCTATTATACACTTGTCTGGACTGAGTCAGTGAGAAGGTATGTGAAAGTGCTTCTGGAGGAGATTACCACTGGTATTCCCAGAGCCCACTGAAGCTGGAGACGCTGACACCGAACCAAGATGACATCAAAAGTCTGTCCTGGTCTCCATATCACCGCAGGCAGCTCAGATCTCCTGAACCTAACAGGTATGCTTCAGCACCACATGGTAGCAATAGAGTGGATCTCCCAGAGGGTGGGAGAAACAGTGCTACACATGTTCAGCAGATGATGTCACATGATATTCTCATTCTTAATAAAGTCACTCTTGGTTTGATACTTTCTTAGCCTGGGCCCCTGGCCATCCATAAACCCCCTCCAGAGAATGCTTTGAACCTAGCTCTAAAAATAAACATGTTTATAGAAAGTTGTCACATGGGCTATATTTTATTCCCACCTCTGACCTTATCTCCAGAATATCAGCAACATGCAACCCATCTGGCATATTTAGTGGGCCATACAGGATAGGCACCCCCAATTAAGATCTCTTTGAAACCCAGCACCCACCCATGACAAGCCTGGGCCTGTCATCAACCTAATATATATTGTATTTTAACTTTAAACTCTAGCTCATTAGCCTTTGAAGCACCAGATGGATTAAAATACACCCCAACCACCTTAAAACGGTGTGCTTGAGGTCCAAAGAATCACATCGCGTTATAAGCGCAACGCATTAGAAATAATGTACAATTGTATGCATTGTACAATAAAGTATTTAAGATACCAATAATCGTGCTGTAAAGTATTCATAAATATGAAAATTGGGAGCCACGTTTGCATCGCGTTATAAGCGGATTCGCGTTATAACGGGGTTGAGCTGTACATCCTTATCATGACAGAGTACAAGGAGAACAAGGGGTGCAACGTTTCAGGGTCAGCCTAAAGTCCTGATTCCTAAAGATCTGATGGGTTTATGGTACTTCCCTTGAGCCCTTGAGACCCTTAAAATCCTCCCTCAAGCAAAGTACAAAAGGGTATAATAGCAGCAAGACAGATAAGGCACTGGAGTAGCAGTAGCAGCCCTGTGTGGTAATCAAAGCAAGATCCTAAGATAGTGTTAAAGGCAGTAGGTTACAGGCCAAAAATAGATAGAAATGCGCTCCTCCCAACTATCTACAGGCCAAAAATACAAGTTTCAGAGATACGGCAAACTAACTCAAAGAGAGCCGTAGGAGCACTGATTAAACTAGCAATAATAATGATAAGAGATAAAGTTAGCAAATTTAACAAAGACCCGGGTCGATATTCCCTTAGGTTTTATGTGTGAAAAACACTCGACATCCAGAAATGCACAAGGACGCCCCAAGGGGTTAACGGAGCATGTCCAGGTCCAGTGTAACTTCGCGTAAATAACGGGGTTCCCGGCCGTCAGGCGGTATAACTCTGTGCCGAGCAATACAGCAGGCACCTGTCCGAACAGCTGTAGTTTGCTCTTTAAATCCCAGCCGGTCGGTGATGTCATCGGGGGCGTAGCCTATGGAAAGAGCCCATTGGTCCGGGGAGTGGGTTGCCTCCGCACCTGAGGCGTCGGACAGTGACACCACGGAGGGAGAGAAAGATCCAGGCGTCTTGGTTGCCCTGGTAACCACCCAATTGCAAAGATAGGAGGGAGATCAACCCATCTGTGCTTTAAGGCAGGGGTGTGCAAACTGGGAGGTGCACCACCAGGGGGGGGCGCTACATTTTCCGGGGGGTGGTGCAGTGTTTGGGGAAGTGATAGGGAGCCTTGCTTTATACCAGGGGAGGATCCCACTCCAGAGCTCCAGTAACTGGGCCGCACTACAGAAGTGAGCCCACCCCCCCCCCCTCCTCCCGGCACATGCTCCAACGGTTTCCAGACTAGCACCTGGAAACCGCAACAAAATAACTTACCAGTGGGGGGACTAGCATGAGTTTAACCCTCACACTGCCTGCTCCTTACCAGGACTTATAATGTTAGGGCCGGGAATATATAGCCTGGGGCACGGGCTACAAATGTTGTGCATTTTGAGTAAATACTTAAGTTAAAAAAAATTATCTCTAGTCTAGTTATCATAGAGTGCTGATCTCCCACCATTTTTTGTTCTATACTGTGAAGATATGTTAACACGTGTGTAAGAGACGTGGGCAGAGGTACATATAATGGAGACAGATTTGGGTGCAATTATATCTTGGCATTATTGAGCCTGTTCCTTTATCCAGGCAAAACATACAAAAACAACAAAATAACAAACCCCTATCCCTTTGTAAGGGCTAACTTACTTCCCCAAACCCTATCTGCAGGACTGGAGGGATATTCCCATTACCAGCCTATCACCCCAAAGTCTCAGGAGGTACCTTAAGCAGGTGGCCCTCCATGTCAGTCTCTGGCAGGTTCCTGGGTCCTCTGTGTCTAGGAAATATAGGTATCTGTGTGTCTTGATCTCAGCACAGGCTTTGTGCTGAAGACAGTGTCTGTGCAGGCTTTTCTGCTCTCCTTCTGTCAGCCCAAATGTGAGATAGGGAATCTCTCTCCTGTGTCTCAGATGAGGCTTTTTACAGAGCTCTCATTAGTCCAGGTGGAGACTAGTTAATTGAGTGGCTGCAATTAACTATCTCTCTGCTGCATTCTCAGAGCTCTCAGGCTGCTTTTATTTAAACATGGATAAGTCCCTGTTACAACGTGTTTTATATTCTGTCCACTTGTAATAAAGAAATTAACAACAACAAAATTAAGTGTGATTTTGGGGTGTCCCAACTCAGTTATCTGATGTACCTTTCTTTATACATATAATGTATAGTATTATAGTATAACATTGAATAACCTTTGTAAATAGTTACATTTAAAAAATATGGGAAAATAAATGATTGCATGTTGAACGATAAAATGTTAACCCTTACAACACTGGGTCTCGGGTAACCCTCATTAACTGTAGTGGAATCCAGGTTGAAAATCACTGCCATACAGCAGAGTGCCTTTTAATGGACTAAGTCATTCTGCACAATGCCCAGGAGATCTCATCCTTAGACAGGCAGACATAGGCAAGAATGAGCAAATAGTTCCAAGGCTTAAAGGGGCAATCCTTCCTAGAACCAAAGTGAACTCATTCCATTGATCTGTTTAAGGGGCCAAATCTGACATCTATATGTATTTTTTACTTATTTGTTAAAGTTATACTTGGGAAGAGGTTTGAATTCCTCGGCTGCTCCCTTTTGGGCGGTGTCACTGCTGTGTAATCAGGAAGTGTTTCTTCAGCCAGAGTTCACACTCCCCATCTTCCTTATCTTTTTATTGGTTCTCTGATAAGGACAAGATAAGATTAGGGTAAAGAAAACACTTGTTTGGCAAACACTTTTCTATTCAGAGGCTCCTAAGAAATGCATCTGTCTGACTACGTGGGTCCGCAGCATTAAAAGGAGGAGTGCATCATTTGGGCAAAGCCCTAATATCAACCGTTCTGAAGGGGGAAATCGAATGAAATAAAGTCAGGTATTATCACTCCCGCAGCTGGAAGTCACCCCGTATCAACCCCAGGCCAGGTTTCACTAAGCTCCGTTAGCGTATGTAACGTGAAGTTAACCTGTTCATCATAACTCAGTTTTCACCCAGGCATATAAAATTACATTATCCAGAATTTACAACCGGCCGGCATTGTTAACAATGTGCAAATTAATCTCAATTATATTCAACCCGCAATTCAATAAGTTCCATTAAGGTTAACGACCAAGAAACAACATTACAGTAATTAAGTAACGTGAATAAGATGGCGCTAACACATTTTTTAAATTATATATACAAAGAAGTGGCTATGTAGCCAAATATTGAAGGCAATTCCCCAGAGGCATTCCCTTAGGGCAATGGTGCGCAAACTGGGGGGCGAGAGATTTTCTGTGTGGGGGGCAGCGCTTACAGAGACCCCCGTGCTCTTCCCAAAGGCATTTAAATTAAATGCCGGGGGAGCGGTGAAGGCCTCCGTAAGGTCCCTTACCGTGGCTCAGGCGGCTTCTGGCGACGCGGGGGTCACGTGATGCTGCGTTGCCATAGTAATGTGTATTGTCACGTGATGCTGCGACATCAGAACGCTGGAACCAAGGTCAGGAGGGGTGGTGCAAGCAGGGGGAGAGAGCAGACGGGAGGGGCAGGGGGAAAAGTTTGCGCACCACTGGTCTGAGGGAAGTACTATGGTTATCTAGAACCTAGATGGGATTTTGTCCAAAAACGTTGCTCCCCCCTCCCCCCCTTTGTTTGTTTTTGTAATTATTTCTTTTATTCATGTTTTATTTTTGCTGTTTTTAACGATTGTTTTCCTTTTCTAGCCCATCCTTGTGTCACGAGCTCTATTACCAGCTGTTTTTGTTTTCGTACATACCCGAGTCTCGGAGTTCTAGATAAGTATCTTTCTGTTTTATGTTTGCTTGTTTTTTGGTTCCATGTTTGTTTGATTTGAGCTCCTTTATTTACTTTGCCTGTTTTGGCGTTGCATATGTTGTGCATTTTTTGGATTTTGTGTATTTTGAGTAAATACTTAATGTTTTGGCTTAAATCTAGCGATTTTTTTATATATATAGATATATATATATCTATATATATATATACATACATATATATGCAACGGACCTATCCCACCCAACTGCCAGAGATAGGGTGTACATGGATAACAGTGTCTCGTTGCAAATCTGACAGGGTTTAGACCTGTTCCATTAGAGTGTTAGCTCAGTGGGCTACCTTTTATCTCAGTGTCTCTCTTTCTTCATGGGTTCAGGCAAAGGCTGCGAGGAGGGAATAATAGAACAGGGCGCCAGGAACTTTTCAAACACACTTCTTTATTGTGTGCACCACATCATATATCTCCGTCTTTCTCCAGACTGGAGTTCAGTAAAGGCAATACAGGCTTGCTGGCACCAGATTAGCTTCCTGAGGGAAGAGATTCCTCCACAGGTCTGTTCATCCACCCCCATGAGGTCTGGCCCTTTGGGGATACTGACACCCTCCTCAGGGGTCTCACTGGCCTGTCCCCCCATGGGGTCTGATGATAATGTGGTGGAGTCACATATTTATATCTGGTGGGGAGTGGCCAATCCTCTGTCCCAGTAACTGGGAAGATCTAACTGTAGCAAAGGCCACTCGCCCTGGCAAGTGACTCCAGAATCTTCCAGACAAGCAGGTGCCTGAAAGTGCAACAATATAACAATACCTGGGGATGTGCTCACATGAATAGCCTGGTGACTGATTAATCCTAGCACTGCCTGCAGCTTACTAGGGCTGACATGCAGGGCAAGGGGAAGATTCTAGCAGGGTGCTACAGTACATTCTCCCCCTGGTGAAAATCCTCATCGTCCCCATAAGAGCCAACAGTACATAATTATTTAATGAAAATACAATAAACATAATACAAAATATCATTGCATAACCAATCACAGTTACCTCCTAAGAGAACACTTGTTTACATACACATATACCATCAAATTTCACGGGCATTTGGTAAGACTATACTATATATATAGTGCAGGAAATCCTTTCTGTCATTACTTCTAACGGTACCTTCAAAATGAAGAACCATATTAATAACACACTTTAAATGACACAAGCATTTAATACAATTTGTACAACACATACTAAACCCAACAGATTCATAGAAACATTGGGACACATAATACATAATACAGGTTAGCCAACCATATGCATTATTAGTTACCTAGCATCATCCTCCATAGAGAATACAGAGCAACACATTCCCCAACACAATTAATAGTAATGTGCCGGCTCTGGCTTCTGCACTAACCTGTCTTTATGATCAGGTACATTAACAGAGTAACAGCACTTCTTCCCTTTCTCGCTCACGTATTCTACACTATCCATGTAGATATTATGCCCTACATGCCACTGTGACGGTAGGGGGTGTAGCCAGGCTATACAATAAAGGTTAAGCCCATCTGGTTACCCCTGAAAACCGTGGGTCCCTGGCAGCTATATAGCACCATATGCGATGCATTTTAACGTGTAAAAGTGTCTACATTTTTTCCAATTTTCATGCTCCCTTTGCCCCAGTTTCATGATACTCCTGTGGCTGTGGTCACAAAGAGCCAACATCGGGCACTTGCCCAGGCGGGGGAGCCTTTGGTACCCCTGCCCACTGAGGAGATCATCGTCCTCCTGCATTTGGGACCACCGATTCCTGAGGTCCCCGAGGAGACCGGTCAGGTAAGCCAGACGAGTCTGTACTGTGCCCTGACCTCCCTTCCAACGTACCTGTTTCCCCATCCCCTGACTTAGTGACTGAAGATGAGTGGCTGGAGCTGGGTGGCCGGTTCAGAGAAGCAGCGCAGTCCGATTCCAGCTTAGAGGGCATGAGACTTCGAGCTTCCGAGTCTGCCTCTGAGACTGGGTCGGATCGGTATCTATGGCACCGTGGGCTTCTGTACAGAGAGCATGCTCCTGATGCTCCAGACAGGGTATGGACCAATAGGAGACTGTTAGTGGTGCCCAGGGAGTATAGGCAGCAGTTATTGCAGGTAGCCCACTCCATTCCGCCAGCAGGGCATCAGGCGGTCTTCCTCATTAGAACCTGGCTATTGCAGCGTTTCAACCGGGTGGGGGCATCACGGGCAGTAGTGGATCTCTGACACTCATTTGATGCCTGCCAGTGGGTAGGCAAGTAGAGTGACCATATGAAGGTCCCCCTGAACCCACTACCGGTGATCAATGAACCTTTCTAGCGGGTAGCGGTCGACATTGCGCAGGACATACTTGAAAACGAGAGGTAACGCTCAATGTATTACTTCCTGGTAAAACATTTTATAAATAAATAAAATATGTTTGCAACGTGTGTTGTTGCATGGTTTTGTTCCATTATCAGTGTCTTTAAGTTCGTTATGACGTTTTCTGTTGACTAATTTCTGTTTGAGGTTTGGTGGTTGCCGGAAAGCAAGAATGGAAGATTTGTGGAAGATTTCTTTTAATGTCACATCCTCTGCCAGCATGGGTTGCAGATCTTTGATTATTTTTCGTATTCCCTCTAGGGTAGGGTGTGGCCACTAGTGGTATGCGTGTGGTGGGTTTTGTCGGTCTGTATTGTAGCAGGTGTTCTCGTAGGGCTTTTAGTGCAGATGTAATAGTTCTGGCAATAGTCTTTGGTTTGTAACACTTCTGTCTGAACGATTCAGTCAGGGTTGTGAGATGTCTGTTTCTGTGTTTAGTGTCGTTATATGCAGTGGTATTTTATAGCCTGGTTGTGGATATCTTGTTTCGTATGAGTGGGATGGAAGCTGGAGTTGTGGACGTAACTGCATCTGTCTGTTGGTTTCTTTGTACAGATGTGTGTAGTTTGCCATTTTTCAGTGTTAATGTATCTAGAAAGTTTACTAGGTTTGCCGAATCAATTTTATGAGTTTAATGGATGGAATGAGTTCAGGGACTCGTGGAATTGTTTTAGGTTTCCTTCACCCTCTGTCCATATTATTAACAGGTCATCTGTGGCATCTCTAGTATTTGTTGGGTTTGTGGGGGCATGTAGTTAAGAATCTTTGTTCAAGATTTGCCATGAAAAGATTGGCATATTGCGGTGCCATCTTGGTACCCATTGCAGTCCCCATTAGTTGTAGGTACATTTCCTTGTTGAAGCTGAAGTAGTTGTGTGTGAAGATGTATTCTATCAGTTTGGTAATTACATCAGCGCTGTATTTCTGATCCAGGGGAGATGTAAAGAATTGCAGGTATGCCTCAATACCATCCTTGTGGGTATGTTGCTGTAAATCTACATCCATGGTAACTAGCAGTGTGTTGGATGGTAGTTGGTTGATGTTAAGTTTATTGAGGAAGAGAGGAAAGAGAGAACTCTCGAAAGCTTGTCTTATGACATAAATTGTTAGTCCAAATAAAAAAAAGGTGTCACCTAATACTGAAGAACTCATTTATTCTGCACTATCGCAACTGGACTAACACGGCTATTTCCGTTTTATGTATGTATTGTGTATTTGTAAATGACAAACTGTTTTGCACAGAAAAACAATGAAAAAAAAACTAAAAGGGGCTTATTATTGTGAGATGTATTTTATTCCCCCACCTATTTCCCCCCCCCCCTAATTCTGATTAAAGTAAGTTTGTCGTATGTTAATGCTTATACAGTATATATCTATTAGTGTGTTTTTGGGGGTGTAATATTCATACATGTGCTGCGGCTCTCGGAATATTTTGGACAAAGAATTTTTTTTACAAAATTGCTCTTCTTCCTTGAAAGGTTGCAGACCCCTGCCCTAGAGCAGCACTTTCTCTGAATCCAAGATCAGGTATAATGTAAAGAAAACAACCCCTATGTGGGTCGTACTCACTGAATGAAGAGACTTCTTGGCTCTGAGGCGTGCTTCCAGCAAATTGATGTCCTGAAAATGATCCCAGGAACCGGGACGGAAAGCGGTGCACAGCAGCAGTAATAATGGGGCTCAGCCCATTAAAAATTGGTTAAAAACAATTAAACTGGGTGACATCAAGGATGTTGGCAAAAAGGTGACTGACGCGTTTTGTGCAAATGGAGCTTTGTCAAAGTATAGTGTCCCTCGTGGTCTCTCCTGCTTTATAGTAACCTGAACCGGAAGTGACGTAGCACGACATCAGCGGTAAAGTCCCAACCAACAAGGCAAGTGGGAGACAGTCAACCCGTGCGCACAGTGACACCCCCAGCTTGGAGGTCCACACGGTACAGGGAGTGTGTCCGCTCCGTGGAAGTCAAAAACCGGAACCGGAAGTAATGGAGTGCGCACTATACGAGGCCACCACCATGAGTGTAAACAAACTATGGTGGAGAGATCACACCTTGTGAGCACAGCGCCACCCCTGGATGGAGGCCTATATTACAGGAGGCATGAAACCATATAAAACAGTTATCTCAAAGTGTAACATAAGTGAAAACATACAATTAATAACTAAGATACACAGAAAACAATTTGCCCATATAGAAATGATTCTAAATATATGAATATTACTGTCTAAATCTTCAGACCTGTAATCAATATGTATATATCAAGATATTGGGGTACTGCTTGTACTTTGGGGTATAGCTATCACCAGAAAGGATGCTTACGGGCGTAAAGGAGCAATATAAAAAGAAAAGTATGACATCATTCTCCTTTGATATAGAAATATAACTATTATAATCCAAGTTTTTTTTCCCCCAAAGATAACATATAGAGAGAGACCTCTTAGCCACAAATCTTATTGTCTAGAAAAATAGATATGTAGAATGATTCCTGACATAATTGCCACAGGCCTGTAGAATAATGAAGAGGATCTATAGGTTATATATTGAATGACAGCGGCAAAAAGGTCCTAGACCTATGCCTAATGATTTATATAATCAAGAGGACCCTAGATTAATCTATCTGGAGATTGCTCATGTCTCTACATTGAACTGACCTTAATATTGTTATCAACACATAAGATATAATGATAGAATACAATGATGAAAAAATAGGGTGGGACAGCAAATGCATCACAATTGGAGGCTCTAAACCAAGACATGTTTTAATTCCCAGTCTGTGTCTATCCCCATTGGGGATAGCGAACCAAGGGTATAAATCCAGGACAATTTTTCTGCGGTTTAAGCTTGCCTCTCATTGACCTCCTTTGGTTGGTGCTGTAATGTATTCTAAAGCTAAATGTGCTTAAATTACCAGAGGGGCATGCAGAGAAATGTCTTGATACTGGGTATTTGTGCCTATAAAGCAGGAGAGACCACGAGGGACTCTATACTCTTTGATAAAGCGCCTTGTTTGTGTGAAACGCGTCAGTCACCTGTTTGCCAACATTCTTAATGTCACCCAGCTTAATAAATTGTTTTCATCCTTTCTTATATAAAAGAAGAATGCAGTTGTATCATAGGTTTAAGGACCTTTTCCAAGGCTCCCTGCATTGAAAATTTATTTTTAATGCTCGAGCTATATCTGCAGCCTACCCATATTTTCTAAGTAAAATATAGTGAAGTAAAATAGCAAAAACTGAAATAACGCAAGTTTTAAAAGGTTAGCAATTCCTCTTACAGTATGCGATGTCAGCCAGCCTAGGATGTGCAGATGTCTTGGCAGACCAAACAGAGGCAGGCTAGGTCCATCTAAACCGACTAAATACTAACTAAAACGAATTATCACACCTCTTATTTGTAAGAGCACACAGGACATACTTACAGGCAGCCTCCTCCGGGGAAGGCGAGTGAAAGCCAAAAATAATTTCAAACAAAAAAATAGAAACTACGAGGTGTTTGTCTGGATAGACTGAAAATGGCAAGAAAATAATCGTTCGATCACTGGTGTCTCAATCTGGTTTCTGCAAATTCCTTTGTTTGAATGGCTTAAGGATACATTCTCTTGTTCCTAAAGGTAGTTTTACCATGAGTGATTTCCATTTCCTAAGAAATGTACTGCTCCTTAAATCTTTATCCATAGAGGCATCCGTCCGCTCAGTGGGCAACAAACATCTTTAACGTAATAAACAGCTGAAGTCTTGAAAGAACTGATGGGGTGCATATTTGAGACTCTGGTAAATTGTTCCAGCAGTGGTGTGTTGGGTAACAGATGGAAGAGCAACCAGATTTTTTTATTGAGCCCTGGAACCATAAGCCAGTTTCTGGAGGTGGATCTAAGGCGATGCGTGCTGTGTACGGTAGGGATAAGAAACCTGCTAAGATAATTGGGTAACTTGTTTAGATGTATGTTGCGTCTGGACTGGAGGGATAGGCAAGCTAGTTCTGTTAACATATCCCAATAGTGGGTGTCGAAAATATATCGTAAGACAGAGGCAAATTGTAAGGAATGTCAATTTTGCTGAGGTGAGTTTGGGGTGCTGGATTATGAACTATATCCCCATAGTCAATATTAGGCATTGGTGTCTGCTGTGCAACGTGCTTTCTGACCAGTGGACAGGCAGGATTTATTTCATGGCATGGATCCTGGTACACAAGGGGACTCTGACATAGCTGGTCATAGGTTCTTGCCTTATCTTGTCATCGTCAAATGCTATGTTAATGTTTCACACAATTTGTGTGGTGAAACATTCCAGCACATTCAACAGAAGTACATTTGCTTGTAGCAACTAGATTCTGAAAAGAAGTGTCACGGTTATATCAGAAAGTATTAAGTATTTTAATCAATTTGGCACACAAGGTTAATTTTACTTGCAAATTGTCTTAAAAATACAAGAATTGTTTTTATTGCAGTCACACCACTGACCAGGCTTAGTTTTATGTTTTGATAGGACTTTGGGTATCTGGGGTCAGCAGTATCTGGGGTTTCAGGAAATCTGCTGTGACGACTCCTCCTTTTCTGACCGTTGGGTAAACGAAACCCTTTTTTTATTTTTTTTATTTTTGTATCTTGAAAGAAATTCCTGGATGGGACCTGCAGATACCAGATGGTGTGGCTAAGCAGGTATTACAAAAAATGTGTTTACTAAATGTGAAATATCGTGAGTCTGGCAGCGATTCGCAAGAATAACGAATAGATATTTTTAACAGTTGTGATTACCCAAATCAATTCTCGGTGTCATTTTTCATATCCAGGTGCGCATTTACTTGGTGCAAATGAGTGATTATCTATAAATGGTGCTTAGATATAATTAGGTGTTACCTTAAAATAAGATAAACATATTGAATTAGATGCTAAAGCAAATAAACATAAAATTATCGATATAAAATATCCGTGAATGTGATTAGTGCAAGTGAAAAGTGCAAAAATATACAATATATAATACAGACGAGTAGAATTGCTGCTTCAACCCCACTGTAGATTGCTTCCTGAATCCTTATGTTTTCCTCAGTATGTCAGATAGAATGGGAGCGCAGGTATATGTGGAAACAAACATGCGAACAATAGTGCAATATGTCTGGTGATTTAAGGAAAATAGCCTTGTTCCTTAATTACAATGACATTTTGTACTCACAAATTCCACTTTTGCATAATGCATATAAGGGTGTCTTTATGCTGTTTAAAACCACGTGTAATCCACAGGTTAGCAGTAAGTAGGTAGCGTGGTCCACTGGATATAACCTTGGTGTGGTGCTTAAATCACCAGACATATTGCATTATTCGTATGTTTGTTTCCACATATACCTGCGCATATTACTTACACAGACGCAACAGTGAAAATGGTATTTGTTTTACGTATCGTAGAAACAAAGTTATGAAGTTTGTTTTATTTTATTTATTTTTTTAATATTGAGGCAAAGTTTAAAAGTCAATGTGTTTTTTTTTTTTTTTTTTAATACATTTTTACCCTACAGTTAGTTGTAAAACCGTCATGGGGCTGATTTGATGTGAAGAGGTAGGTTGAGGACACACCCAGAAAATGTTTCAATAACGGGGTCTTAGGGTTTAAGACCTCCAATTGAGTTCAGAATTCCACAGAGGTGTGTTTTTGGGCTCAGACGTGGGATTTCTCATCTGTCATACTGCAGTGACCTCTCTGGGAAGAAACGGTTTCATGTTCTGTGGTAACGTATAGGAAATCTATGTTTTTATCCTTTTTTTTTTTGAGGAAACGGTCTGTATTATATACTGCATGTTCCTGTAACCTAAGCACTGTACGTTTTTGTATATTAAAGCTAAACTTTTTAATAATGACTTTGGGCTATGAACTGCTTCACACTTTGTAGTCATTTCCATTTTTCGACACATTTTGCTACAGCAGATCTTAGTGTTAAGTGCATCATTGTTGTGGTAAACGGAGACCACGCTCTGTAAGTACATTTTAGTAGCCCCTTTGGTGGGGGCGGTGGAGTTAAGATATATATTGTGATGGATTGTGGGTAGATATTACTCCTTTTTGGGGACCTTGCGAGGTGAAGAATGTATCGGCTGTGTATTAACCCATGTCCCATATACAACACATGTTCTCACAGGTGTAGCATTCATGTCAATCATGAAACTTATTCTTGTAGTGTTGGTAAGAAAATACAGGAGTGTGTAAAGAATCAGAAGTATGAGGGTAATGAAGCAGTAGGTTGTTGTTGTAAATAGCCAAGTAGAAAACCTTTTACAGTGTGGCTCGGGGAGTATTATTTTGACAGTCTGGAGGTTGGGTGACCCTAGAATTAGCAACTGGGGTTTCTGAAAACTTCTCAAGACCTCTCAGGTCTTACAAGCAAATGCTTTCAGTTGACTCTGAAAGTCGTGATCTGATACTGAGGAGAAAACAATACTTGGCTGATAATTCTGTGGAGGAATCTCACTCCCAAATCTTGTACAATATAGCACGGTGCACAAACACAAAACAGGAATTGTTGTGACTTCTTTATCTGTATTGTAAGTTATCTGTGCCACCAGTTAACAGACTTATGTTGTAAAATAAGAAATACAATGATACTACAAAGTAGATCTACTGTTAACTTAAATTACTACATCTTAAGAGTCATAGTTGTAAAATGCAAGTTTCATTGCTAAATGTTCTGTTTGAAAGGGATGAACACTGTTGCAGTAAAGAGACAACCCCATGTTAGAGGTTAAAAAAAATGATATTTTATATACTGCCACTAATTCTTAAAAAAAAATACGTATCTTTTTCTATGAAGTTATACAGATTGTGGTGTCAACATGGAGGACAAAGAGTTAACAATTTACCGGCAAATTTGAATGCGCATTTTGTCCATGAAAGACATTACATACAGATTGTAAAAACCATCTAAAGCAGAGGTTGAGAGATTTTAAAGGAGTCATTTTATTCCAAGAGAAGTATTGAGAGCGATATAATTCCCCACTCGCAATGCAGGAAGATCCACCATATCGCTCTGCTCTCGGACATCGCCCCCGCAAGGCATTGAGTAGCGCTAAGAAAGGTTGAAGTATACATGAAGCTGGCTTAGAGGGGTCCCCGACAGACGCCTATACATGTATAAACACCACCTGTGATCTAAAGTATTTGTTACAAGGGAAATATTTGAAAAGCGGCAGACCCCCCCCCCCACCCTTTGTTTTTTATTTTTCAGAATTCAGATATTTTGGACCTTGCTGTTCTCAAAGTTGGGGATCCTCAGATTTCTGGATTTTATCTTTTTTACATTTGCCACCAAAATTAATGTAATCTTGATGACCTCCATAGCCATCCAATAGAAAGCCTTGATGTTATGCCCCAAAGATACTGGAGCTTCCTATTGAGCTGCGGGAATGAGGCTGACCTAGTGGCCAGTTTGGTTTTCCATAAAGCGATTAAAGAAACTGCAACATTAAATTTAACATTTTTTGGGATCCAGGGGTCCTGGAAGTCGAGACTAGTGCAGTTCGGCTCATTTTGGCAAGATAACTTTTTTTTTTTGTACGATTAGCGCCACATTAAAATCCACCTACCATTCTACTTTTAAGCAAAGTAGTCAAAGTGCTCTTAAAGACATTGTAATCTTTGACATTCTGGCTGTGCTCTAAACCAGAGATTGACTTGAATTATGAATGGAAACCATGCAGGAAAGCAACCCAGTCTTTAGCAATACTGCTTTAAAAGTCTCCCAATTGAATTCTTAACTATTGTATTATGTCTTTATTTATATAGCGCCATAAATATACATAGCGCTTCACAGTAGTAATACATGTTGTAATCATATAAGTAATATAAATAACAGGTCATGGGAATAAGTGTTTCAGACATAAGAGTAACATTAAGGAAGAGGGGTCCCTGCTCCGAGGAGCTTACAATCTAATTGGTAGGTAGGAGAACGTATAGAGACAGTAGGAGGGAATTCTAGTAAGTGCGTCTGCAGGGGGCCAAGCTTTATGTATCATGTCCAGGATTATCCACAGTGCTATTCATATGCTTCTTTAAGCAATTGTGTCTTAAGGTGGATCTTAAAGGTGGATAGAGAGGGTGCTAGTCGGGTATTGAGGGGAAGGGCATTTCAGAGGTGCGGGGCTGTCAGTGAGAAAGGTTCAAGGCGGGAGAGGGCTTTAGATACAAAGGGGGTAGAAAGAGGATATCCTTGAGAAGACCGCAAGAGTCGGGATGGTGCATAGTGAGAAATTAGGGCTGAGATGTAAGGAGGGGCAGAGGAGTGTAAAGAAAAACAAATGACAGGCAGGCGCACTGAGGGATAATGAACACTTTATTGTTAAAAAAAGAGTAATACGACAATAGACAACCAAGAAGAGAAGGGGTCCCAGGACAGAGCCCTGGGGTACCCCCACAGAGAGATCGATAGAGGAGGAGGAGGTGTTGGCAAAAGAGACACTGAAAGTATGATGGGAGAGGTAAGAGGAGATCCAGGATAGAGCTTTGTTCAGAATACCAAGAGTATGGAGAATGTGGAG